>SKCR01024110.1:0-33124 GCA_019454045.1 Zanthoxylum bungeanum
AGAACAAGGAAAATCAATAAATAATGTAGTAATTATTCTAAATAATAATAATAAAAAGACATGTGTAGATAAGGGAAATAAAGAGGCTATTCTTCCCTTGATATGTGGAGTTGTATCCCAACTACAGACCGCACTACCGTCTATTTTTTTTCGACTACGGAATTTACATATGGATTTCCAGTCTGAGTCACTGTCTGTCGATAAATTAGACTTATAAGCCGGTGAAGTAAAAGAGGTAGGTATTCAACCAGGAATTATATGAAACTATCCACGCATATGTGGATATGTTGATGAAGGTTGGGTTTATTAGAGAAGTCAAGTACCCATAATGGGTATCGAATGTGGCCTAGTCAAGAAGGCCAATGGCAAATGGAGGATATGTGTAGACTTCTCGGATTTTGACAAGGCCTGCCCAAATGACAATTTTTCGCTTCCTAAAGTGGATCAGATAATGGATTCAATGGCCTTCCATGGGCTGCTAAGCTTCATGGACGAGGGTGAAGAAAAGACATCATTCATCATGGATAAGAGGCTGTACTGCTACAAGTTGATTCCCCTCAGATTGAAAAATACTATGGCAATGTATCAGAGGTTGGTGAACTGAGTATTCAAGCCCCTCATCTGCAGGACGATTCAAGTCTATGTCGATGATATGATAACAATGATAGTACTACCCAAGTATCATATAAAGGACCTTAGAGAAACATTTGAATGCCTGAAAATATATGAGATAAGGTTGAATCTAGAGAAGTTTTCTTTTAGAGTATCTTTGGGAAAGTTTTTGGGGTACGTGGTTAGTGAAAGAGGCATTGAGGCCAATCCTCAGAAGATCAAGGCGGTGCTAGAGCATAAGTCACCGAGAACGGTGAAAGAGGTGCAAAACTTGACTGGTTGGGTAACAACACTTAATCGATTATAATTTCTAAAGCCATCGATAAGTACCATGTCTAACTTTTCAAAAAGGCAAAAAATCAGGTCAAATGGATGAGTGAGTGTGATGATGTTTTCCAACAACTCAAAGGATATTTGACCAGACCCTCATTTCTAGCAAAGTCAATTCCTGGTGATATGTTATATTTGTACTTAGCTATTTCAGAGCATATTGTAAGTTAGGGGTGGGCATTATCGGATTTGGATCGGATCGGACCGAATCCAAATCCGATCCGATCCGAATAATATTAATTTGTTTGATCCGATAAGGTTTGATAACCTTATCAAACTCGATCTGATCCGATCCGATTACTATCGAATCAGATCAGATTTGTTTGATCCGATTCGAATACTTAACGAATCGGATAAATCCGATTTGATAAGATTCGAATCTGATAGAGAATCCGATTTGATAATGAATCCGATTATGGATTCGATTTGATAACGGATCCGATTCGATAACGAATCCGATTTGATAAAATTGATTTGAATTTTAAGTTATCCGATTCGATAAAATTGTTATGAATTTACAAATTGTCAGATAATTTTTTTGAATCGGATCCGTTATCAAATTGGATTTGTTATCAAATCGAATCTATTATCGGATTTATTATCAAATCGGATGCTCTATCGGATTTCGAATCCATTATCAAATTGATTCCTTATCGGATTCATATTATTATCAAATCGGATAAAATCTGATTCGATCCGATAATTATCAAATTTATCCGATCCGATCCGAAATTCGACAAATGAACCAAACATGATTCGATTCGGTTCGATAGCCAAATCCGATCCGATCTGATGCCCACCCCTATTATAAGTTCAATATTAGTGAAAGAAATAAATACAATTTGGAGGCTAGTTTATTATTCTGGCAATGCATTATTAGATGTGAAAATCAGATACTCGCCCATGAATTGATGGCTCTGCAATTAGGTATAACAACTATGAAGTTACGACCTTAGTTCTATATTCACCCCATCGGGAAATACTCCAACCACTTAATTAGGAATATATTACATAAGCCAGAGTCCTCAAATCATCCAGTATAATGGTCGATAGAGCTTAGTGAATATGTTATATGCTACATGTCCCGGGTGTCAATCAAATGGCAAGCTTTAGTTGATTTTAGGGCAGAGTTTACCAAACCCCAAGTAATAGTGGTCGGGGAAGAAGAGAAATGAGAATTATTTATTGACGGGTCGGTCAGCTCACAATGATGTGGGGCTGGTACCATCCTCAGCAATGGGCAGGATAAGGAACCAAGCTACGCACTAAGATATACCTTTGAAGTGACTAACAATGAAGTTGAGTATAAGGCGATCATGGATGGGTTCAGGCTCTATGATGCGTTCAGGGTAAGAGGTGTGGTGGTAAATAGTGATTCACAATTGGTCGTCTAGCAGTTGAATGATGGTTTTCAAGCAAATGAGCCCAATAAGATAGCTTATCTCGTGGATGTGAATACGCTTTTTGAGGGAATGAGAAATGTGACATTTGAGCAGGTCGGTCGGGAAAGTAACTAACATATAGATTCATTGGTTTGGCTGGTGTCATCTATCAAGTCGAAGATCCATCGAGTAATTCCCCTGGAAATCCTTAAATAAAGAGTGTAGGATATCCAAATATGATGGGGATAGAGGTCGAAGTCAAGCCAACTTGGATGGGCTCGATCAAGAAGTATCCGGAGTCAGGGATTTACCAGGGGACATGAAAGAAGCAAGGATGTTGAAATATCATAGCGCCCATTTTGTCTGATGGACAAGGTACTTTACAAAATGGGCTACACAATGCTGTATCTGAGATGTCTGAGGCCTGAGGAGGCTAATTATGTGTTGAGGGAAATCTATGAAAGTATCAGCAATAGTAATGATGGGGGAGATCAATCTCTCATAAAGCACTTAGGTAAAGTTATTACTGGCCAACGATGCATCAAGATGAGCTCATCATAGCCCAAACATGTGATGGGTGCCAGAATAATGCGGATGTGCCCAAGCAACTACCTGAGCAGTTGAAAACTATGTCTAGTCCTTAGCTCTTTGCCCAATGTGGGTTGGATCTTATTGGACCATTGCCTATGGGCAGGGGTCAGGCCAAGTATGTAATTATGGAAATTGATTATTTTACCAAGTGGGTGGAGGCTGAGACATTGTCTACTATAACCGAGAAGAAGGCAATTGATTTTGTAAATAGGATTATTATCTGCCTGTTTGGGATTCTCCGGGCCATTATCACAGATAATAGGAAGTAATTTGACAATACGAGTTCAAAAAGCTCTGTGAGGACCTTCAAATTGCCTTGAGGTTTGTATCACATGTCCATCTAAAGTCCAATAGACAGGTTGAAGTGGAAAACAAAACAATCAAGAAAAATTTAAAGGAAAGGTTTGGGTCGTGCAATTGCCTGTAGATTGATGAGCTACCAGAGGTCCCGTGGGCACACCGAATGACATACAAAGACTCCACAGGTGAAACCCTGTTTTCTTTAGCCTACGGATGTGAGGCAATAATCTCATTGGAGATCGGCATGATGACCCATCGAGTCCAATACTTTGGAGAAGCACATAATGAAGACCTCCCCATGTATCATCTTGACTTGGTTGAGGAAAAAGAGAGGTCAACACTCAAACTGGCCGTATATCAGCAAATGATTACTCACTTCTACAACAAAGGAGTCTGGGTACTAACCTTTCATCTCGAGGACATGGATTTAAGGTAGGTCACTCTGAATATGAAGAAGCCTGAATAATGCTCTCTATGAGGAAAATAGGAAGGACTTTACAAGGTGGCAGAGGTCATCAGGTTGGGTGCCTATCACCTGGAGCAGCTGGATGGCACCCGATGTTGGTTTATTCTAAGGTCCCAAGATCAAACAAGACATGAAAACATGCATGAATACATCAACGGAGGTAGCGGAATACTCACATTGATCGGTTATGTCGAATTGAAGACGAATCGAACCAAGAAACTCACTGCCTAGCTCACGCCCACTGCAGCAGCCCACTGCCCTGCAAAACAGAAATTTGAGTGAAGAAACGGAGCTCCTAGCTTCGTCGGATGGATCCCGTCTCATGGTCGAACCTCCCTACCACCTTCGCAAGACTTGTAAGTGTGCTAGCACTTGATTTCTCACCATGAGAAACCACTCTTGGCTTCCCTTTGTTCACGCCCAAACTGGTTCAAAACCAGTGAAGAACAGCCACATTTGGCGTGAGAGAAGAGAGAGTTTGAGAGAGAGATTGAATTGTGTTAAGTTAAATGATTTACCAAAAATCAATTTATATTTATGCCATAATATTATTAAATTAATAATAAACTTATGACACAAAACATGCAAAGGCTTAGAGTGTCAAACACTCAATTTCCATGCAAGACCATTGAGTGTATTGTACACTATCACCATGCAATGCATTAACAATTAAATAATGCATAAAATGACATGTGTTATGTGGGCCCCACACGTTTCCAAATAAAAGTGGGCCCACGTGCACTCACGCGTTCGGGTTCGATATTTCCGAAATACCGAGCTTACGTCGCGACGTTAATTCAATCGAATAATTACGGCTAGCGAAATTATTATTTACGTCGCTAACGAATTAATTCTAAATTAACTCGTTTGCCCGAATTAAAATCTAATTTTAATTCCGCGTCGAAATCTAATTTCGTTTAATATATCGAATATATTAATTTACCGATTAATTCCAAATTAATCGTTATCTCTCTCTAGACGATATTTTATCCTAGATAAAATATCTCCGTTATTAATCCTAGATTAATTTTCTCTCTCTCTTCTTTATAATCCCAGATTATTCAAGAGTGCGAGTTGTGCATCATCGGTGGATTATCGGGAAGCGACCCATGAGATTCCCGGATAATCTGGCAGTAAATACGGTCGTCGGAGTATCCGAATCACGTACGTACCAAGTACTACGTTCTACCGATTTACGAGACAAGGTCGACTCCTAGCAAAGCACCAAGTCTACCCAAGTTCTCCGGACATATTCATCTAAGAATATCATGATCTGTATCAAGCGTAGTATATAATTGTATTGTGCATATCGGCCCAGTATCGGATAGTCACGTGCTAGGGCTGGGGCTGGATAAGTGTCTGCCCCGTCCGAAACACATATCAGATGTCTGGTAACTAGTCTCTATAATCGGATATTCATGACCTGGTCATAATATCACGATTGGATGCGCATCACTTAAGAGCACTAATACCGTATCCTGCGTGACATCATCTCCACTATGACTGGAGTGATACTTCCGTCTCGACATCACATCCAATACACTACGACTCTCTGATAAACCCAGAAGTGGTGTACACAGAACCCGTTTAAAGTCCCCCAACCACCAAAACCAAAGTTTACCGATTGTCGTAAGTATTAGCGATGCAAGTCTCAGGTTAAGACTATACACACCTACCTTGATTTCGGCCTCCCATAGACACCTAGTCATAATACCAATGGGATTCCGAAGGGTCTATCCAGAGCGAAGCTGTTTCCCGTACCATCGGTGAAACACGACCTTCTATCGCACTTGCACAAGTATCCAATACTTATATATATGAGAACTATGCCGTTGTGCCCTCACAACGCGCACAAGTGCAATACTAGCCTATTCCGCATTATCGATGTCCAGTCTCGATAATACTACGGCTAGGGATATTTAATGATTAATCCTTCGTGGACTGATACTGTCTCATATCATCTCAATCCAGGAACTAATCATAGGGACCTCTATTCATTTATATATCTATGGTGATCTAATCACAAATGACGAGAGTGCAATTTCCTTGTTACATAGTTAATTTGCCACAGCAACACAATGATCTGTGCAAATAGTGACGCTATGGGTCATATTATCCAACAATCTCCCACTTGGCACATAGCCAATCACTCGAGTGTCCTACACCCGAACTATGTAAGGTTCGCTCAAATTGCTGAGGAGAGGTTTTCGTCAGCGGATTTGTTCGTTTATCGTTTGACGCGATTTATACGATCATCACATCGCCACGATGTATGATCCGAACGAATCAGATGATATATAAGTATATATCTGTATCGTCGATGAGACCTTTAATTCCTTAGCCTGTGCTGACGCCTAGCTCAGCTGCTAACAGAACTATATCTAATCTAATTAGATTTACTTTCGATCCAAATGGCTTCTATTGCTGCCTCAGCTGCAGCAATAATCCGCATTTGTTGTTTATTCGGCAACAATTATCTTGCTTGGAAGATTTCCAGCTCACTGTCCCGTTATTCAAACTTTATAGTACCACAGTATTTAACTGTTTGGAAACTTGCAGCAGTGATCCCAGTCACTTCAAGTTCTCCTTCTCCATAGTTTAAGATAGCATCTTTAGTTCTCTGAGATACTAACAGATGTTCTTAACTTCAATCCTAGTGACTGTCACTTGGATTGACCTGATTGTGACTCCATATGCTTGAAGCGTATGAGACACCAATACAAGTACATTTTAAATGTACAATTTCCAGAGAGTGTTAACAACTCCAAATCTATCCCAGTAGATCTTTATTCCTCTAATAAAGGTTGTTATCTCCCAGAATTCTACGGAGAATTTCTATTGAAAGCCAAGCTTTCAACAATAGCTTTATGGGAATTTTACTGTCAGTGCGCTCTCCCACTATCCTCCTTATATACACAAGAATTATTTAGTTTTGAATCAAATCATAAATCATTATGATTATTTCAAAACGTCAGTTCCAAGAACCTTATGCTTGCTTCAATCCAAACATGGATCGAATAACCCGCAAACCTTGTTTGTCGGTTATACAAAATCGTCAGGATGTTGTAAACATCCTCCAAAAGGTTTCCTTTTAAGGAAAGCGATTTTGATCTGTAACTGACACATTTCATGAATGAAATACGCAGTTATCAACAAACATCTTCAAAATGGATTTACCATGGCAACAGGTAAAAGGTTGAACCGTTATTAACATAATGTTGATAACGATACCTTTTCGTCAAAAGTCTAGCTTTGCACGTTGGTATGTTGCCTTCCATGTATGTCTTCCTTGAAGACATTTATAGTACCAATAGGCACAACGCCTTGTGGTACAACAACTAGTATCCAAACATAGTTGTTATACATGGAATCCATTTCGGACTCATGGCACTTTGCCATAACAGGGAGTCGATACCTCGTATCACTTCCTCATAAACGTAGTCGGATGGTACACCACCATAAGATTGACATTTATGGGGCGAGATCAGAAACCCATACCCTAGATTGTTTTCTGACTCTATCCGATCTACTAGTTTCTTGTGTATTTGAAGATTAATGGTATAGTTTCATCATAGATGAACTATTTGTGTTCCATTAAGGACTTCGTGCCTCGAACAGTATTACTCCGATTTTCATCGAGTATCACCATCCTCCTACTGACCACTGCATATCGGTATTCCTCTCAGGAAAACCGCAATGGTGAGCAACAATTATATTGTTCTCATGTGGGATTTACAAGTACTATTTTAGGTTTCCCTTAGGATAACCTATATTGGCACTTATCCAATTTGGGTCCTTAGTTTGGTATCATCCAAACGCTATGCCTGGCATACCCAAATTATCAGGAATGAGAAACCTCGTTTCTTCTCTGTTCATATCCTATATGATATCTGTCAAACAGATTTATATGGAACCTTATTCTAAATAAGATTTGCACTGTTAATATATATCCGTTGATGAAGGAGATAGTAGCTCAGAGCGACTCGTGATAAACCTTATTATGTCCAACAAAATCGGTTTTAGTTCAGACATACCGTCTAACTGACGTGTCTCGAGAGGAGTCCTCATCTGAAAGAATACCATACTCTTTCATGTACGTATGAGAAACTTACTGCTTAAGTATTTTCCATTACGGTATTACCGTGGCGGAATAACACTATAGCCGATCTGTTTGTCTACTTCCTGTCGAAACTCTAAAGTTTCCGATCTGTGTTCTTCAAAAGAAACACATAACCACAACGTGATGTCACATCCGCTAAGGTCACGAAATATTCATGTTCACATCTAGCCTAGCTAGATATGGGCCCACTAAATTCATCATGAATAGGGCTAACAGATCGGTGGCCCTTTTACTATTACCAAGTAAATAGTATTTTAGGTATCTTACCTAATAAACTAGATTCGTAGACCTTATTTGAATAGTCAAATCAGTCCTAGTACCCACTCTTAAAAAAGTGTGGATATACGAGTCTTCTTTAATTGTGTCCTAGACAACAATGCCACAAATAAGTCTCTATTGATCAAATCAATTTGAGCTATTTATTTGTCATTTTATATGTTTGAGATTTTTCTTTATATTCAAAATATAAATTATGTTATTTATCCAAATGTATTTATCTCAGTATCATATTTATATAATGAAACACTTTAGTGTTCTAGAATAAAGGTTTTATCCGCAATGGATTAAACACTGATATAGAGATAATGTCTCTAGTTAAACTAGTTACATTATAACATTTCCTAATTTAAGTACATACCCAAAGGGTAGTTCCTAAACTTAGGTATCTACGGTCGAAACAGCGACTTTCGTCCCGTTTCCAATTCGCAGAGAAATCTCGGCTTGAAGGCAGTATCCAGCTCACAGCGGATTCTGAACGTCAATACATATGTATTATGTACCACACTAAGTATTTAAAATTCAATTTCAATACTAGTAGTGAACATAACTTTGACAAATATTTTTAAAGTTAGAGCCTCGCCCTTCTTTAATTCCTTCGTGTCTTCCATATCCAAATGGTAGTCACTTTGAGATATGTCAATTATCCTTTTCAATATTTCACAAACCTTTGGCCAAGCCTTGGGTTCGGAATATCGAAACGATGTGCACCTTGTGCTACATGCCCAATTGCAAACTTTGACTTTTCTCCACTAGAATAGTCAATTAATTCTCCAAGAATTATTAATTGCAATTTTAATACTTTTAAATCTTAAGATAGATTTATTATAAGTATATTAATTAAGCACTAAAGTCATCATCATATAAATCTTCCAAAGACTTTATGCTCTACTATTTGCTTAATTATGGGCTTAGTAATAATAAGTTATTTTATCAAATAAATTAACCTATTATTAATTCCAAATTGAAAATTAAATCATTAAAAACATTTAATCCAAGGATATATATATTTTAAATATTCAACCTTTCAATTCTTTCAAGATTTTAATAGTCCAACTATTTAATCAATTTATAAGGTACTATTTATTATAATGATTACAATAATCCAATTAATCAACAATAATTTTATATTGATTACTATAATCCCATTAAAAATCAACTATCATTTAATTCAATATATTGATTACTATAATCCAATACAAATCAACTATAATTTAATTCAATTATATTGATTACTATAATCCAATTACAAAATCAACTATATATTGAATGAGTTTGTATATAGTCCAAACTATATATTTTTAAAACAACATAAAATATTAGTCTGACTAATACTTTTGATTAATGTGACGAGAAAAAATAAATGAGCGTGTTTAGCGAGTATTCGAACGAATGTTGCAAATTCAATACTTGCCTCCCACTATTTTTCGTCGAGCCTCTAACCCTCTGTGGAGTACTCGGGAAACCGCGTTTCCTAGTGGGCTAGGATCCCGTTAAAGTATCATACAATCCTGACTTTGGTCAAAAAAAAAATTGTATGATAATAACTTAGGTAGATCTCTATGATCAATTGGATCTCATCCAATTCCTAGATCCGGTTAGGTGGACATCCAAGTCCCGAAACATATGTATAATGTCAATGTATCCATTACATTTTCCTAACCCTATCCTCCGAATCATCTAGGCCTTGGCTTTGGCCAAAAACAAACCTAATGATTCCAGTTAAGCGGGACCCATTGACGAGGAAAGTTTTAATCAATGTCATTGGACAAAAAGTGATCTTGACTTTGGCCAATAAAAATCACGATTTGGACAAGACACCGATATGCAACAAAACTCTCATGATTCAAGTACATCCTTGATTGACAAAGGTCTTGACTTTGGTAAAAAACAAACCAATGCCAACTTCGGATCTTGAACAAGAATCATTCAATGGAAGGATATTTGCTTAATAATATTGAGGGATTTTCGCGTGCAAATTGGCTACCAATTTAATTATCTTTGTTAGGTCTCATCATCATACACCCTTAAACATGCATTCTACATACATAATAAAGCGAGTATGAAATAAAATAATAATGATATGCGGATGGATACTTTACACATTGATCCTAGATCAAATCTCTCCCTTTTTCACTCAAGCTAGCACTTGTACTACTTCTACCCGTTACACTACACTTCTAAAGAAACCTCATATACATAGAGGGGAATAGTGAGAAGAGAATACAAAGAGAAAGAAGGTGATAAGGCTGGACACGCAGGTCCAATTAATAAATCGAATTTATTACAACAATTTCTAAAATTGCCCACCCGACTAATATCCATCCGATATACATTATTCATTCAACACAACCACGTATTCACACACATAAGCATGCTATCAATCAATCTAATCAAATTAATTAATCTGATAATTAAGTGATCATCCAATGTTCAAACAACGATTTGATTTTGATCGAGTCAAACTCGTTTTTGCGAATAAGTACTCAAAGTACGAATTCATGAATTAAATTAAACTACATAATTAAATCCAATTTAACATGTATTTAATACTAATTCACTATTCAATTCCAAATTAAATATTGCACTTTATATTAATAAACCTTTTACGATTTAAATTCCAAATTCAATCGCGTCGGGATTCAAAGTCCGATTAACGTCCAACGTCAATTTAATTTAAGTCTAATGGGCTTCAATTAATTTCTTTAGGCATGGGCTTCGGCAACCAAAGCCCAATAGTGGAATCACCCAAAATGCCTTAGAAATCAATTTCGGCCCATTAGGCCCAATTAAACATTAAAGGTTCATTAGTCGCAATTGGGCTTTATGGTTAAGGTTTTGGGCCCAATTGGATCCAATCCATGGCCTAAACCAAACTTGATAAATCAAGCCCAATAGGCCCAATTACAACTTTAAATTCTAATTTCCAAAATTAGGCCCAATTAATTAAATCCAAAAATCCAATTTTCACAATTAATTACCAAAAGTGCATTACGATGATTAATAACCTAAATGATATTTCCGAAGCATCAAATTAGTCCAATTAATCATGCTTAATTCATTATCATATGTCAACACACATAAATTGAAAATCAAACCCATAAACATGCTTCAATGCTCTCGGCCAAGGAGGGATTTTGTGTCCGATTTGGTTCCGATCCAATCGAACCACAATCGACATTAAATCACCATCCGATTTGATTTTATACACATCCAATGTCACAAAATCAAAAACACCAAGACATTAGGGCATTATCAATTCGGCCAACTCAAAGATTTTGGGGTTTCGTCCAATTCGAAATCCAATCCAATTCGATCAAATTAACGTCAACCTAATCGATTCTAACTCATCAAATGAATTAAAATCAAAAAATCCAAGATCCCAAAAATCATTACACCATTCGGCCAAGGACTTAAATTTGGGGAAAATAATTCTAAATCATTTTTCATCAAATTAGTCCAACCAAAATGAATTTAAACATGTTATAAGCATACTCAAACAAGCAATTATTCAAATCATGCTCAAATCACATTTACCCAAATTTAAACCCTACAAATTTCATGCTTGCAACATTAGCTCATGATGCCATTGTTGGTTATTCTAAGGTCCCAAGATCAAACAAGACATGAAAACATGCATGAATACATCAACGGAGGTAGCGGAATACTCACATTGATCGGTTATGTCGAATGAAGACGAATCGAACCAAAAACGCACTGCCTTAGCTCACGCCCACTGCAGCAGCCACTGCCCTGCAAAACAGAAATTTGAGTGAAGAAACGGAGCTCCTAGCTTCGTCGGATGATCCCGTCTCATGGTCGAACCTCCCTACCACCTTCGCAAAGACTTGTAAGTGTGCTAGCACTTGATTTCTCACCATGAGAACCACTCTTGGCTTCCCTTTGTTCACGCCCAAACTGGTTCAAAACCAGTGAAGAACAGCCAATTTGGCGTGAGAGGAAGAGAGAGTTGAGAGAGAGATTGAATTGTGTTAGTTAAATGATTTACCAAAAATCAATTTATATTTATGCCATAATATTATTAAATTAATAATAAACTTATGACACAAAACATGCAAAGGCTTAGAGTGTCAAACACTCAATTTCCATGCAAACCATTGAGTGTATTGTACACTATCACCATGCAATGCATTAACAATTAAATAATGCATAAAATGACATGTGTCATGTGGGCCCCACACGTTTCCAAATGAAAGTGGGCCCACGTGCACTCACGCGTTCGGGTTCGATATTCCGAAATACCGAGCTTACGTCGCGACGTTAATTCAATCGAATAATTGCGGCTAGCGAAATTATTATTTACGTCGCTAACGAATTAATTCTAAATTAACTCGTTTGCCCGAATTAAAATCTAATTTTAATTCCGCGTCGAAATCTAATTTCGTTTAATATATCGAATATATTAATTTACCGATTAATTCCAAATTAATCGTTATCTCTCTCTAGACGATATTTTATCCTAGATAAAATATCTCCGTTATTAATCCTAGATTAATTTTCTCTCTCTCTTCTTTATAATCCCAGATTATTCAAGAGTGCGAGTTGTGCATCATCGGTGGATTATCGGGAAGCGACCCATGAGATCCCCGGATAATCTGGCAGTAAATACGGTCGTCGGAGTATCCGAATCACGTACGTACCAAGTACTACGTTCTACCGATTTACGAGACAAGGTCGACTCCTAGCAAAGCACCAAGTCTACCCAAGTTCTCCGGACATATTCATCTAAGAATATCATGATCTGTATCAAGCGTAGTATACAATTGTATTGTGCATATCGGCCCAGTATCGGATAGTCACGTGCTAGGGCTGGGGCTGGATAAGTGTCTGCCCCGTCCGAAACACATATCGGATGTCTGGTAACTAGTCTCTATAATCGGATATTCATGACCTGGTCATAATATCACGATTGGATGCGCATCACTTAAGAGCACTAATACCGTATCCTGCGTGACATCATCTCCACTATGACTGGAGGAGTGATACTTCCGTCTCGACATCACATCCAATACACTACGACTCTCTGATAAACCCAGAAGTGGTGTAACACAGAACCCGTTAAAGTCCCCCAACCACCAAAACCAAAGTTTACCGATTGTCGTAAGTATTAGCGATGCAAGTCTCAGGTTAAGACTATACACACCTACCTTGATTTCGGCCTCCCATAGACACCTAGTCATAATACCAATGGGATTCCGAAGGGTCTATCCAGAGCGAAGCTGTTTCCCGTACCATCGGTGAAACACGACCTCCTATCGCACTTGCACAAGTATCCAATACTTTATATATGAGAACTATGCCGTTGTGCCCTCAACGCGCACAAGTGCAATACTAGCCTATTCCGCATTATCGATGTCCAGTCTCGATAATACTACGGCTAGGGATATTTAATGATTAATCCTTTGTGGACTGATACTGTCTCATATCATCTCAATCCAGAAACTAATCATAGGGACCTCTCTTCATTTATATATCTATGGTGATCTAATCACAAATGACGAGAGTGCAATTTCCTTGTTACATAGTTAATTTGCCACAGCAACACAATGATCTGTGCAAATAGTGACGCTATGGGTCATATTATCCAACACCCGACTCAAGAAGTCTTGGAACGTAGAGATGCTGCTGAGGTATTATCAATTGAGCTGTCTTAGAATGACCGTCAAAGAGTTGTAATAACGACAGTAGTCAAGAATAGAAAAAAACATTCATTTCATAATAAAGACTTGTACCCGTACACGCTTCTTCGATATTTGGATGAGAAAAGATTATTTTAATATTTTGGGAAAATACTCGTGATCGAAATCTGCAAGAGGTGCAAAAATGTGATGAGAAAAGCGTGTACCCCCTTGGCACACTAACCTCGGTGACATTATCAAAAGCCCCAAACATGAACGTTTATACCCAATTGCATTGGGTTTGGATGATTGACATGGTAGGGCATTACTGTAGTTGAGATAGATAGATCTTGGTCTGGTCGTGAAAAGTTTTTCAAAATGGGTTAGCATATTGGTGTGCTTAGGCACAAATATTTGGATCAGTGGATGGATTATGTCAGTTTTATTACCGAGTTATTATTAAAATGTATTTACAAGTTTGAAATTTCGCTAAGTGTTGAAAAGAGAAAACAATATCATAGATCTGGTCTTTGCTCAGTGTGTGCTTCAGTGTGAGAAAATAAGACACAAAATACAATACAAAATTTCATTTATTCATTTATAAAATATATTTTTATCCCCCTTAGGATTTTGGACTAGAGGGTGGTAATTACATTAGAATGGATGGAATATCTTGGGGCCGCCATACCACCAATCTAGCCTCAGCACTTTGAAACAACTCTAGAAAAATTCTAGGTCACCAAAGTAGTGGCTTACCAACTCTAGAATGGCAACTTGATTTTCCAAAAAATCAAAAGTAAAGCTTTGAAACCATTTCAAGCTTACTTACATGCACACATCTTTCATTCAAGTTCACAACAACTAAAACACAAACTATAAGTTGAGAGACAACATCAAAGCAACACAAGAGGAAGCTAAGTATGTTAGAAACATTTTTCATGTTGGAAGATTTGAAAGAAAACTTACAAAACCTTAAGATTTCCAAGCTTTTCCTTCTTTTCTTCAAATTTTTCTCTCAACTACTTTTGTGTTTCTTTTGTATCTAATGAACTTGTCATAACCCTAAGAGATGAAACAAAACAATATATACCTCACAAAAATGCCCTTGGCGAATTTGGTGAAGAAAACAAATATCTAGATATTAAATTTTTTTCATTTAAAGCTTACTTTAATCAACTTGCAATTGATCATTACAACTGTAATGAAAATTCAAAAAGTCAACAAAAGCAACTTAAAAAATATAACACTCATATTTATTTAAGGTCTTGGCCGAAAATTTGGTAAGAAAAAAGGATAAGGATATTTTCAATTTTAACTTATTAAATTGGTTTCTTGGCAAATAAGGGTGATTCCTTAAATGGGCCTTGGTATTTGGGTTTGACCCATATTGACCAAAAGTCCATGCCTTAGAAATTAATTAAAAGCCCATTGGACTTTAAATTAAATTAACATTGGATGTTAATCGGGCTTTGAGACCCGTAATGATTAGATTTAGAATCTAAGTAGTAAAGGTACATTAAAAAGTGTAAATATTTAATTTGGAATTAAATATAGAATAGTATTAAATACAAATTAAATTGGATTTAATGTTGTAGTTTAATTTAATTCAAGAATTCGTACTTTGAGTACTTATTCGGAAAATGAGTTTGACTCACGCAAAATCAAATCGTTGTTTGAATATTGGATGGTCATTAATATTCAGATTAATTAATTGGATTAGATTGATTGATAACATGCTTTGTGTGAATACATGGATGAGATGTATGAATAATGTATATCGGATGGATATTAGATGGGTGAGGGCAATTTTGGAATTTGTTGTAATAAATTTAGAATTTATTTAATTGGACCTGCGTGTCCAGCCTATTACCTCTTGACTCTTTGTATTTCTCTTCTCACCTATTCCCCTCAATGTAAATGAGGTTTCTTTAGAAGTGTTATGTAATCGGATAGAAGTAATACTTGTGCTAGCGGGAGAGAGGAAAGAGAGAGATTTGTTCTAGGAACAATGTGTTAAGTATCCATCCGCATATCATTATTATATTTATTTATATGCGCCTTATTATGTGTTTAGAATGCATGTTTAATGGTGTATGATGATGAGACCTTAACAAAGATAATTAATTGGTTGCCAATTACGTGAAAAACCCTCACTACATATTAAGCGTTTTTCCTTCCATTGAGTGATTCTTACTCAAGATCCAAGACTGGCATTGGTTTGTTGGCCAAAGTCAAGACCTTTGTCCGTCGCAGATGTGTTTGAATCATGAAAGCTTTGTTCCATATTGGTGTCTTGTCCAAGTTGTGATTTGTTGGCCAAGTCAAGATCACTTCTTGTCCATCGACATTGATTATGAAGCTTTCC
The DNA here is from genome assembly GCA_019454045.1 of Zanthoxylum bungeanum. Taxonomy (NCBI): domain Eukaryota; kingdom Viridiplantae; phylum Streptophyta; class Magnoliopsida; order Sapindales; family Rutaceae; genus Zanthoxylum; species Zanthoxylum bungeanum. The sequence continues at coordinate 16,082 of SKCR01024110.1, forward strand.
AAGGTCAATGGGTTCCGCTTAACTGGGATCACTAAGTTTGTTGTGCCAAAGCCAAGGCTTAGTTGATTCAGAGGAAAAAGGTTAGGCAATATATTGGATATATTGGCATATATAAGATAATGTTTCGGACTTGGATGTCTACCTACTGGATCTAGGAATTGGATGGGATCCAATTGATCTTAGAGATCTACCTAGTTAATTATCATACAATTTGTTGGCCAAAGTCAAGATTGTGTGTTATTTAACAGGATCCTAGACCGCTAGGAAACAAGGTTTCCCGAGTACTCCATAGAGGGTTAGAGGCTCGCCGAAAAATAGTGGGAGGTAATTATTAAATTTGCAATATTCGTTTAGTTACTTGCCATACGCGCTCATTTTAAATTTTTCGTCAATACGTAATTATATATTAGTTGGACTAATATTAAATGTTGTTTTAATTAAACAGTTGGACTGTATTCAAACTATTTCATTTATAGTTAATTATATATTGGATTATAGTAATCAATTTATTTGAATTAACAAACTATTTCAATTAATTTTGATTTTATAATTGGATTATAGTAATCAATATAATTGAATTTAAATAATTAAATTATAGTTGATTATATAGTTAGACTATAGTAATCATTATAATCAAATAGTACTTAAAATCGTTGATTAAATAGTTGGACTATTGGAATCAAGATAAATTGAAATATTAGTGTTTAAAACATAATCATGGGTGAAAATGTATTAAACGACTTTAATTTTCAAATTGGGAATAAAATCTCAGGATAGTCCTGGCGACCGAGAAGTTACTTTATCAGATAGAGTGACGTCTCGAGCCTAAGTCCGGAGTTAAGCAAATAGTAGAACATGATATTTGGAATATTCATGTGATGATAAATTTAGTGCTTAATCCATTAAGCTTGCCAAATAGATTCCTTAATTTCTTATTCAGAACTAAGGATTAGATCCTTATAGTATGATAATGAAATTGAAGGATCTTCATAAATCTATCCTTAGATCTTAGAAGTACTAAATTGCAATAGTAAACTCTTGGAGAGTTAATGGCTTTACTCAAAGGAGACAAAGCCAAAGTTTGCAATATGGGAAGAATCGCAAGGCGCATCTTACTTCGACATCCCAGAAGGCCAAGGCTTGGCCAAAGGCTTCTAAGGTATGGAAAAAGGGCAAAGGCAAAGTCATTATAATCTTCTTGGAAGACAAGGACATACCCAAGATGTCTGCCTAAACTGTGGCAAACGGGGTCACTGGAAGCGTGACTGTCGTATGGACAAGGCAGACATGAAGGAATTGAAGACGGGCAAGGCTCTGACTTCAAGAATGTTTGTCATAAATATGTTCACTACTAGTATTAAAATTGGATATTAGATACTAAAAGTGGTACATAAATATGTACTGGTGTGCAGAATCTGCTGATTAGCAAGATACTGACTTCAGTTGAGATTTACCTGCGAATCGGAAACGGGACGAGAGTCGCTGTTTTAACCGCAGAGACCTAAGTTTAGGAACTACCCTTCGGGTGTGTACTTAAATTTGGAAACTGTTACAATGTAACTAGTTTGAGTAGAAACATTATCTCTATATCAGAGTATAATCCATTGCGGATATACCTTTATATTCTAGAACACTAAAGTGTTTTATTTTATAAAGATGATATTGAGATAAACACATTGGATGTGAATAACAGCATTTATATTTTGAATATAAATAAATCTCATACATATGACATGACAAACAAATAGCTCAAACTGAGTAATCAGTGATACTTATATGTGGCATTGTTGTCTGGGACACAATTAATAAGACTCGTATATCCACACTTTTAAGAGTAAATACTAGGATGAATTTGATTTTATTCAAATGATGTCTACGAATCTAGTTTATTAGGCAAAGTGTCTAAAACACATTTATTTGGTAAAAGTGTAAGTGCCACCGATCTGTTAGCCCTCAGTCATAGTGACGTAAGTGGGCCCATGTCTAGCTAGGCTAGAGGTGGATATGAATGTTTCGTGACCTTTACGGATGTGGCATCGCGTTATGGTTATGTGTTACTTTTGAAACACGAATCGTAAAATTTTGATGAATTCAAAGAGTTTCGAGACGAAGTAGACAAACAGATTGGCTAAAGTATTAAACCGTCACGGTTAGACCGTGATGGAAAATACTTAAGCAGTAAGTTTCTCAAATACTTGAAAGAGTATAGTATTATTTCAATGAGGACTCCTTCCGGAACATGTCAGTTTGACGGTGTGTCCAAACGGAGAACCGAATTTTGTTGGACATAGTAAGGTTAATCATGAGTCGCTCTAAGCTACCATTTCCTTCAACGGATAAACATAAACAATGCAGAACTTATTTTGAATAAGGTTCCATAAAAATCTGTTTGACAGACTTCATATTAGATATGAACAGGAAAGAAATGGGTTTTCTCATTCCTGAAAGATTTGGGTATGCTAGGCATATGTTTGGATGATACCAAACTAGAACCCAAATAGGATAAGTGCCTAAGTTGTAGGTTATCCTAGGGAAACCAAAGTATAGTACTTATACAACTCACAAGAGAACAATTTAATCGTTGCTCGCCATGCGATTTTCCTAAGAGGAATACCGATATGCAGTGGTAAGTGGGAGGAAAGTAAAACTTGATGAAAATCAGAGTAATATTGTTCCAGGCACCAATTCCTTAATGGAACACAAATAGTTCATCAAGGATGAAACTATACCAATAATCTTCGAATACACAAGAACCACGTAAGTCGGAGAGAGTCAGAAACAACCTGGGGTATGGGTTTCTGATCTCACCTCATAAAGATGTCAATCTTATTGAGGAACACGAACTGACTACGTATGAGGAAGTGATACAAGGTATCGACTCCCTATCATGGCAAAGTGTCATGATGTCCTAAATGGATTCCATGTATACCAACTATGTTTAGACACTAGTTGATGTACCGCAAGGCATTGTGCCTATTGGTACTGTATTAGTCTTCAAGGAAGACAAACATGGAAGGTAACATACCAACGTACTAAGCTAGGCTTGTAGCGAAAAGGTATCGTTATCAACATTGTGTCGATTACTACGAAACCTTTTACCTGTTGTCATGGTTAAATCCATTTGGATAATGCTTGCTTATGTTGTATGTTTCATTTATGAAATATAGCACCTGAATGCCAAAACCGATTTCCTTAACGGAAACCTATTGGAGGATGTTTATAACATCCTGATGGTTTTGTCGTACCAAAACGAGCAAACAAGGTTTACAAGTTAACTCGATCCATGGATGGATTGAAGCAAGCATTGAGTTCTTGGAATTATCGTTTTGATGTAATCATAATGGTGTATGTTTTAATTCAAAATGAAAATGATTCTTGTGTATATAAGGAGGTTAGTGGGAGCGCACTGACAATGAATGTCCTAAGTAATGATGATATGTCATTTCTTTGAAATGACATTCCCATATTACAGTCGGTGAAAGCTTGGCTTTCAAGAAAATTCTCCGTAGAATTCTTGGGAGAAACAACATTTATTCAAGGAATACAAATCTACTGGGATAGATTTAAAGTTGTTAATACTCTCTGAGAACTCATACATTGAAATAAATGTACGCGACCTGGTGTCTCATATGCTTTGAGCATATGGATTCACAATCAGGCCAATCCATGTGATAGTCACTGGATTGATGTTAACAATTTTTTACTCGTTGTCATGGTTAAATCCATTTGGATAATGCTTGCTGATGTTGCATATTTCATTTATGAATATGGCAGCTGGAACGTCAAAATCACTTTCCTTAAAGTGAAACCTTTCAGAGGATGTTTAGAACATCCTGACGGTTTTTTCGTACCAAAACAAGCAAACAAGGTTTGCAAGTTAATTTGATCCATTTATGGATTGAAGCAAGCATTGCATTCTTGGAATTATCGTTTTGATGTAATCATAATAGTATGTGATTTAATTCAAAACGAAAATGATTCTTGTGTATATAAGGAGGTTAGTGGGAGCGCACTGACAGTGAATGTCCTAAATAATGATGATATATCATTTCTTGGAAATGACATTCCCATAAAATAATCGGTGAAAGCTTGGCTTTCATGAAAATTCTCCGTAGAATTCTTGGGAGAAACAACCTTTATTCTAGGAATAAGGATCTACTAGGATAGATCTAAAGGTTGTTAGCACTCTCCGAGAACTCGTACATTGAAATAAATGTACGTGACCTGGTGCCTCATACGCTTTGAGCATATGGAGTCACAATCAGGCCAATCCAAGTGATAGTCACTGGATTGATGTTGAGAACATTCTTAAGTTTCTTAGACGAACTAAAGATGATGTCTTATACTATGGAGAAGGAGAACTTGAAGTGACCGGGTTCACTGCTGCAAGTTTCCTAACCGATGAAAAATGACTATAAGTCGTAACAAAGGTACTAAAAAGTTTGAATAATAGAACAGTGAGTTGGAAATCTTCCAAGCAAGATACTGTTACCGAATAAACAACAAAAGTTGATTATTGCTGCAGCTGAGGCAGCAATAGAAGCCTTTTGGATCGATAATAATCCTAATCAGATTAGGAGTAGTTCTGTTAGCAGATGAGCTAGGCTACAGCACAGGCTAAAGAATTAATGGTCTCATCAACGATCCAGATATATACTTCAATTATACATTTGATTCGTTCGGATCATACATCGTGGCGATGTGATGATCGAATAAATCGCATCAGATGATAATCATGCAAATCCGTTGATGAAAGCATTTTCTCAGCAGACGTTTGAGCGAACCGTACATAGTTCGAGTGTAGGACACTTGAGTGATTGGCTATAGGCCAAGTGGGAGATTGTTGGACAGTTATGGCCCATAGCATCACTATTTGTACAGATCATGGTGTTGTACAAATTAACTATGTGACAAAGGAAATTGCTCTTTTATCATTTGTAATTAGATTACCAAGATGTATAAATGATAGAAGGTTCTTATGATTAGTTCCGGATTGAGATGATATGAGACAGTATCAATCCACGAAGGTTTAATCATTAAATATCCCTAGTCGTAGTATTATCGAGATTGGACTTCGATAATGCGGAATAGACTAGTATTACACTTGTGCGCTTTGTGGGAGCATAACGACATAGTTCTCATATATTTGGGTATAGGATACTCATGCAAGTGTAATAGGAGGTTGTGTTTACCGATGGTACGGAAACAGCTTCGCTCTGGATAGACCCCTCGAAATTCCATTGGTAGTATGACTATGTGTCTATGGAAGTCCGAATCAGGGTAGGTGTATTTGGTCTTAACCTGAGACTTGCACCGCTAATACTTGCGACAATCAATATACTTTGGTTTTGGTCGTCCAGGCTTTAACATGTTCTGTGTACGCCTCTTCTGGGTATATTGAGAATCGTAGTGTATTGGGTGTGTTGTCGAGATGGAAGTATCACTCCAATCATAGTGGAGATGATGATCACATAGGATACGGAACTGGTTCTCTTATATGCTGCAGCTATCGGGATATTATGACTAGGTCATGTTTATCTGATTATAGAGACTAGTTACCAGAGATCTGATATGTTCTTCGTACGGGGCAGACACGATTCCAGCCCCAGGCCTTGCACGTGACATCCGATACTGGATCATTATACGCAATACTACGTATATTACGCCTGATATAGATCGCATATTCCAGTAAGAATATTTCTGGAGAATTGGGTAGGCACGGTGCTTTGCTAGAAGCCAACATGTCTTGTAAATCGGTAAAAACGTAGTACTAGGTACGTACGTGTTCGGATAGTCCGACGACCGGATTTACTTCCAACATATCCAGGGATCTGATGGGTCACTTCCCGAAGATTCACCGATGACATATGACTCACACTTTATTAATCTGGGATTAATTATAAGATGAGAGAGAAAATTAATCTGGGATTAATTACGGAGATATTTTATCTGGGATAAAATATTAATTAAAGAGAGAGAACGATTAATTTGGAATTAATCGATAAAATAATATATTCGATATATTATACGAAATTGGATTTCGACGCGGAATTAAAATTAGATTTTAATTCGGGAGAACCAGTTAATTTAGAATTAATTCGTTAGCGACGTGAATAGTAATTTTGCTAGGTATAATTATTTAATTACATCGCAACAGAAAATTCGTTAATTTGGAATTAGCGAACCCGAGCCCGGGAGTGTTTGCGGGCGCACTCGCATTTCAAATTAAGTGCGGTCCACAAGTCACATCAAGCGTCAAATCACTAGTCAATCGATTGATGTGATGTCTAGTCACTTTGAGTGATGTGACAACTTGTCACTTGTGATTGATGGTGGTAGTTGGAAAGCTTTAATGCTTGAACCTTTTTGAATTTTGGAAATTCAAAATATGGTATATGTTTTAATTGATTTTGGAAATCAATTAACCTAACACAACTCATTTTCTCTCCTCTCACTTTCCTCTCTATCTCTCTCGGCCAATGGCATTTTCTTCTTCATTTTTCACTGCAAATGCCGTGAGATGTAGGAGAAGCATAGGAAATTTTATGGCAAAAATTCCTAAGTGCTAGCACACATTCGGGGTCTTGCGAAGGTGATAGGGAAACCTACTTGTGAGCATGGAATCACCATTCGAAAGCTTGGAGCTTGGATGACATCCATGGTCAAATTTTGGAGGATAACAAAAAGCCCACTGCCGAGAGCTTCTAGGAGGAGCACAAGGATTTTGTTCATCGCATCGCATAACCAATCAATGTAAGTATGATTCCGCCGTACTTCTTGATGTATTCACATGTATTTCTTGCTTGAAATTTGATCTTGGGACTTAATAGAAACCCAACAGGATACCCCCGCCCGATAGGTATATTTCTATCCTGTAAGGAAATCTATTAAAGGGTTATCTATCATTAAGGAAGATCCTGGGCTATTGAGTCTAAGGTCTTTAACCTAAAATCTCTTTTCCATGTTCATTTTAAGTTTACCAGTTCAATTTTATTAATGCCCAGTTAATAAAAAGTATTAGGATTAAGGGTCAATAAATAAACATTTATTTTACCGAAACTGTAATTTAATCCCTTAAAAACCGGTGATATTGGATTTCATCACAACCCCAGATAACTGGCTTAGTTACGACACATATTTACGGGTAGTAAAAACTTAAATAAAAGAAAAGACATAAATTAAATGCTGGAAATTAAATTACTTGAAAGTAAATGCTGGAAATTAAATTAATGGAAAGTAAATTACTGGAAAGTAAATGCTGAAAATAAATAAAGTAAAAGTACAATAAAGAAAATGCTGAGGTAAAATGATCCACTTTTATTACTACTATTTTAGATATCTCCCTTAATATAATATATTAACTTTGCGTGATAATTACCAACCATCCATATAGGCGGTATCCTGATTAAGTCAAATTAATAATTAATTACCAATCGACCAACCAGGCGGTATCAATGCTTAGTCAGGTTAAAACCAATTTATAATTAATTATCAACCGACCAATATGGCGGTATCCTCGTTAAGTCAGATTTTAAATAGTTATTATATTATAATTAGGGGAGATTAATCTAAATAGAAATAATAAAAGTTTTACCTTTTACCCTAGCAAGGGGGAGTTACCTCCTTATTGCTTGAAAAGTAAAAACTGAAAAGTAAAGAAAGAAAAGTACTGTGCGTAAAAGTAAATTGCGGAAAGTAAAAACTGAAAAGTAAAGAAAAGAAAGTGCGAAATCGGAAATTAATTACTGAAAGCTGTAAATAAACAAACAAGATAAAATCTTCTTAGTTATTCTTAAGGAATTTCAAAGAAGAAAGTATGAATTTACAAATGAAATGGCTTGGTATTTATAGGTAAAATTTTGCCTCCATCAAATCATCCACCAAATCCTCCACTAATTGCTCCACCAAATACATTATTAATTGCTCCACTAATTGCTCCACCAAATCCATTATTAATTTCTTTCATGATTGGTGGGAGTTTGACTATTTATTTAATTTTTTTTTTTTAAATTTTTTTGCTTTGAAAATGACTTTAATAATTAAGCATAACACACTTCTGGATGTTTCATCAATTTAGGTCATGACAAATTCAGAATTCGAAATTATTTTGTTCTTAACAGTTGTAGATCTTTGAGTCTTCCTTAATCTGGAACTTGAATCAGCGCAATCCAATATCGGAGTAACACGTTATGCCCAAAATACAACAGTTGTGCAAAATTAGAATTTCCGAAACTGCACTTCGTTAGAACGCCCTTTCAAGTTTCCTATCTCCAAAATTAATATGTCAAGTAAAATTTTTGCCCTTATTTGACCCACATTTCTTCCTAAATGATTTCATTGAGTCCCAATATTATTTTATCTGCAAAGTAAACTAAAACACATCAAAACGATCATCAAACCCGAGAAACTAAACAAAATATTAAGTAAAAGGGGCGGTAAATATTGATATATTTTCCGCTCGTCACACCCCCAAACCTAACATTTTGCTAGTCCTCGAGCAAAACAAAAAAATAAAATACAAGAAATAATTAAAATTAAACTACACCACTTTCGTGGGGATCACAGTTGCATTTAGCATATGCAACAAGCCTTTAAAACCCCTAGGTATCCCTAGTGGACGAGTTGTAGTCTCGTGAGGGCTTACAGCAATGATACCCACAAAAGTTTTACAAAAGTAAAAAGATAATAAAACTAATGCACACAAAAGTAAAAAGACAAGAGAAAAGAGAATAAAGAAGTTAGTAACTAAACAGATGAAACTTCTAATCCAAGTTAATAGTTGTTTTGTTTCTTTTTAAATTACCGAATAAGTAAATTCTCATATTATTTTTACCATTCTCCATATACACAGTCAACAAAATATTAATCAACTCATTTTACCCACAATAGTCACGAGTGTAGTTGAGAAGAGAGTAATATTTTTTTCCTAAAATTTTATCAGAATTCACACCTTTTTTTAACAATGGAATATTTTTCTGATTTTTTTTTTTTTGATTTTTTTTTATATATACAATATCTTCCATCTATGTAGCGAGCTTTGGGCCAGTGACTCCCAACCAGTTGAATTTAGGGTACTAGGTGTTAAAATACCCTTCAGACTTAATTACTCAGACTTAAGATATATATATATATATATATGCAACATCTTTGATCCATGTAGCGAGCTTTGGGCCAGTGACTCCCAAACCAGTTGGTTTTAGGGCACTAGGTGTTAAAACACCCTTACAGACTTAATAACTCGGATCTCAGATATTTTTTTTTTAACTCCATCACTTTTTATAGATGTTTCCTCCAATTAAACTAGAGCACTGAATATTACAAACTTTTCAATTACAGTTCATGTATGTATGTTACTATGTATGCTGATAATACCTGTCAATTGAGCATATGGAGATTCATTTTAGTCAGTTTTATGGAGAATTCACAAATTAAATAATTTAAAAGGAAAAAAAATAAAAATTAACTTGTTCCGAAATAGGTTGAGATACGTCTCAGGAATGTAAATTCCTTACACAGCTATCTCACACCAATTTCACATGATTAATAAAATAAAAACAAAAAAATACAAAATATTTTTTTGGTTTTTGTAAAACTTTTCAAATTTTTTGGCTTTTTCGAAATATTTTGAGTAAAAATAAAACAATAAAAACAAGATACAATTTAACTATCCTCCTCCCCCAAACCTAAATGAGACATTATCCCCAATGTCTTAAACAATAGAAGAAGAGTTTAGAAAACCGTACCTGATTAGCTGAAATTCTACATATAAATGAAAAGTTAAAGGTTAAGATCCAGATTTATCTGACGCCTCTTACCACGATCATTATCAGACCAGTTTATCTTGGAAAGAATGGGGTCAATTTGAGGTTCAAATGCTAAGATTTGGTCAATTAAATCTGGGGCAGTTCTGGCAGTAAAGAGAAGTTCTTTTACATGCTTTGACACGAACCCATTTCTCTAGGCATCATCAAGAAACACACAAAGAAAATCATAAAATCCATCAACATTGTACAGTCCAAGCGGTTTCTGGTGTATGTTCAAGTTTGCCCAAGATAGTACTGTAAAAATTTCCTCCATCGTGCCCAAGCCTCCTGGCAAAGCAATAAAAGCATCAGCACAGTTAATCATCTCTACCAGTCGTTCAGGCATACCTGGCACGATTAGTTCCTCGCCGTTTGATAATCCAGTAAGATTCACCTCCGCCAAGGGTTTTGGGATGATTCCCAAAACTTGACTGCCTCCATCTTGTACAGCCTTTGAAACGATCCCCATTAGTCCAAGATTGCCACCGCCATATACTAGATGCATATTCCTTGCAGCAATGACTCGACCCAATTCATGTGATGCTATTACGTATCCTGGTTTAACACCAACACTGGTACTGCAAAACACACAGATATTTTCAACCCGTCTTCTTGATGTAGCTTCCATTTTTATCTGGATGCCTTCAAATGTGCAATGATGAGTTGAATTTATATAACCTGAAAATTGTGAGTAATAATAGCACAAGTATCTTCCAAAGGACGATTAGTAGCAAAATAGTAAATCGTGAAAGGTCAAAAAGTAGCCTGGATCCTGTCGAAAAAAATAACAAAACAAATCACAATTATTAGGAAAAGACAAATAGATATAATATTTACAATAATGTAACGGCTTGAATGACGTCTATGCGTCAGAGACAAGCTTCCCATCCAATTTTCTTATAAATTGGCAAACATGGTCTTTTAGAGTCAGATTCCCAAGACTTAACTGTTGTCTTTTTTTTTACGGAATTGTGCATATAACATGCGAATTTCGTGATACACATATCCACTGGGATGTGTCTCAAGAGTTTTAGATATGTCATCCAAACACTTCTTACTCAAGCCATCCCAAATGAAATTAATCTTATCTTTACGGTTATCAGACACCATTCCTAAAGATCGACAACGAGTATCACAAAACATACGAGCACAATTATAACAAACACACATTATTTTGGCTCTTCTCTTTTTAGCATATGTGCTTCTTTCTAAACCAGACATATGTGAAATAAAAGAGTCAGAGGACTCACCTGCCAATCAGACCCGTGCTTCAATAATCCAACGAATGTCAGTAGGCATACCTTTGATCATCAGTAGTCTCATCCGTTCCAAGCGAGCTTTGTAAACTTTCATCAGATATTTTGGAGGGAGAGAAGGAAATTGCTTGTGAAGATTTGCGAGAGCATCTTCCATCTTGAAATGACTTAACCTGTAAAAACTAAACACACAAAAAGTAAAAGACAACAAATCACAATATATACACAAATTTCATGGGTTGCCTCCCAGCTAGCGCTAAGTTTAATATCGTCAGCTAGACATGATTTCCAGAACGTTAGGCTGGATCTGAAAGTGTGACACTTTCTTTTTGTCGCTCAAATGATTCTCCTCAGTAGTGTTTGACACGCTTATTTTTAACCTTGAATGTTTTGTTGGAGTCGGGATCATGTATCTCAACGGCTCTATCTGGTAAAACCTTGGTAATTAAGAATGGACTTGACCACCGTGTTTTTGGCTTCCATGGGAAGAGTTTCAACCTTGATTTGTTTAACAGTAACTTCTACCCTGGTTCTAGTTGTATGCGCACTAACTTCTCATCATGTCTCTTCTTAGCCTTTTCTTTGTACAGTTTGGCATTCTCAAAAGGCTGAATGTGAAATTCCTCCAATTCGTTAAGCTGGTGGAATTGTTTCTCTTCTGTTGCTTGTAGTGAATTCAGTGCGCAGTACGCTTTATCTTCAGGCTCCACATGTAATTAACATGCTTTAAGTTTGTTAGTAGAACTTTGCATTACATCACAAGTCTGGATGGTACTATTTATCACATCAAGTCTGAAACATTCCTCATTCTCGTCATTCGGGAAATTCATGGCTTTGAAAACGTTGAATGTTACTTTTTGGTCTTGTACCCTCATGGTTATTTCTCCTTTTTTTACATCAATAATGGTTCGTCCTGTAGCCAAGAATGGTCTCCTGAGAATGATCGTCACGTCTTCGTCTTCCTCCATATCAAGGACAATAAAATCTGCTGGGAAAATGAATTTGTCAACTTTGACCCGCACATCTTTAACTACACATCTCAGAAATATGAGCGTTCTATCAGCAAGTTATAGAGAGACTGAGATGGGCATTATTTCTCCAATCTGCAATTTCCTGAAAATAGAAAAATGCATCAAATTAACACTCGCACCTAAATCACACAGAGCCTTACCGAAGTCATGTTCTCCTATGGTGCAAGGAACAGTGAAACTACCAGGATCTTTCAATTTTGGAGGAAGTTTCCTCTGAATGATAGCGCTGCATTCTTCTGATAATGCTACTGTCTCGTAATCTCCCAATCTCCGCTTTCTTGAAAGAATGTCTTTCATGAATTTGGCATAGTTGGGCATTTGTTCCAACGCTTCTGCAAATGGAATGTTGATATGCAGCTTTTTGAAGATCTCTAGGAATCGAGAAAATTGCTTGTCTAGTTTATTCTTCTGGAGACGCTGTGGAAAATGTGGAGGTATAATGATCATTTTCTTGATCTTTTTCCTTCGCTTCTTTTTCATCCATCTGTGGAACTGTTTCACTGCTTTCTTTTGGAACTTCCTCAGCAGTTGCCTTGATTCCAACATCTTTGTTGATTTCAGTACCGCTTTTTAACATGATGGCTTGGCATGGCTCATTCCCTCAGTTCCTTGGATTTGGTTCTGTGTTGCTAGGAAGGTTCCCTGACGGTCTTTAACTCTGAGCATTGGCCAGTTGTCCAATTTGATTATCCAGTGCTTTGATGGAAACATATTGGCTTTGAAAAATAGCATCATATGCTGCTTGTTGCTTTTTGAACATCTCTGCAATCTATTCTTTCATTTCTGGTTCTTTTTCAAACTCCTAGATTTTGTTTTGCTGTTGAAATCCAGGTGGTGGATTGTTCTTTTGCCCTGAATTGTTGCTCTATGAAAAATTGGGATGATTCCTTCACCCTGGATTATAGGTGCTGGAATATGGATTATTCCACTGTCTGTTGACATTTTTGACATAGTTCACCGTTTCTTCATGTTGGTTTGGCTCTGGTGCTCCTCCATATGGTGAACTTGTGGCTCTGGCGATGTTTACAACTTGCGTGCTAAGTGTTTCCAGGATTTTGCATATTTGCTCCAACTTAGTATTCACTGCTGAGTTAGCTCCAACTTCATAAATTCCTGCAATTCGTTGAATCATGCTCATTTCTGTTGGCCACAATGAATTGTTGTTAGCCATTTATTCGATTAAGTCTCGGGCTTGATCTTCTCCTTTTGCCATCAAAGCTCCTCCAGCAGCATCATCAATTGTGGTTCTCATCAATCCGGAAAGTCCATTATAGAAAGTTTGGACTTGAAGCCATTTTGGAATCTCATGGTGAGGATATTTCCGGAGCAAATCTTTGTACCTTTCCCAAGCTTCGTAGAAAGTTTCCGAGTCAAGTTGTACAAAGGATGTGATGTCATTTCTCAGTTTTGCTGTTCTAGCTGGTGGAAAGTACTTTGCAAGGAATTTTGTGGCTAGAGTGTTCCAAGTTTTAATGGAACATGCTGGTAATGAATGTAGCCAAGCTTTTGCTCTGTCTTTCAAGGAATATGGAAAAAATCACAGTCTCATTGTTCTTCTGATGCACTGTTGTAATTGAAAGTGCCGCAAACTTCCAGGAAGTTGCTGATGTGGGCATTAGGATCTTCAGTTACATTCCCCCCAAACTGTACTGACTGCTGAATCATCTAAATGCATTTTTTGATGTCACACGCATTTTCTGGTAAGAGAGGAAGTACAATACAGGAAATGAGGTCGTCCACCACTGGAATGGTTCTATCTCGAATGGGAATTGGTGGTGTAACTTCTAAAGGTTCAGGTTCCATGTTAACGATTGCTTCTTGGCCTTCTCGCCTTTCCCTTCTCACATGTCTGATGGTTCTTTCAATCTCTGGGTCAAGCGGTCGAAGTTCAAAGCTTCTAGTTCGTCTCATGTAGTGTCTGAGAACCTGAAACACAAGAAGAAAAAAAAATAAGTAAAAAGAAATAAGATACAAGTAAAGTATCCAACCCCAAAACTAATAGTGAAAGAGAAATAAGTCCCCGGCAACGGTGCCAAAAACTTGACCGCTGTAATCACACGCGTATAACGCAAGCGCACGTATCGTTCAAGTAGTATAAAAAGTATCGATCCCACGAGGACTTAAAACCTTTTGTTATCAATTTATGAAGTTAAATGTTTACAAGTATCTAATGGAATGATTGTTTGATTGGGTGTAAATTGCTTGAAAGTAGATTGAAGAAAATTGAAATTTATAAAACTATCCACGGTTGTGAATCCTTCCAATATCTTTTTAAAAGATGAAGTGGTTATTTTACGTTTGTGTAATATATTGGTTTATTAACCAGGAACAAGAAATTATGTAAAAGCCTCTTCCGATGGTCAAATACAAATACCAAGTATAACCCAATTAATCATATTCATATGTTAACCAAGTTATCTGAATTCATTAAGATTAAGTTCCAATTATGGCTACCCCCGCCCGACAGGTATATTTCTATCATGTAAGGAAATCTATTAAAGGATTATCTATCCTTAAGGAAGATCGTGGACTATTGAGTTTAAGGTCTTTAACCTAAAATCTCTTTTCCAAGTTCATTTTTAGTTTACCAGTTCAATTTTATTAATGGCCAGTTAATAAAAGCATTAGGATTAAGGCTCAATAAATAAACCTTTATATTACCCAAACTGTAATTTAACCCCTTATAAACCGGTGATATTGGATTTCATCACAACCCCAGATAACTGGCTTAGTTACGACACATATTTACGGGTAGTAAAAACTTAAATAAAAGAAAAGACATAAAGTAAATGCTGGAAATTAAATTACTGGAAAGTAAATGCTAGAAATTAAATTACTGGAAAGTAAATTACTGGAAAGTAAATGCTGAAAGTAAATAAAGTAAAAGTACAATAAAGAAAATGTTGATGTAAAAGGATCCACTTTTATTACTACTATTTTAGATATCTCCCTTAATATAATATATTAACTTTGCGTGATAATTACCAATCAGCCATATAGGCGGTATCCTAATTAAGTCAAATTAATAATTAATTACCAACCGACCAACCAGTCGGTATCCATGCTTAGTCAGGTTAAAACCAATTTATAATTAATTACCAACCGACCATTATGGTGGTATCCTCGTTAAGTCAGATTTTAAATAGTTATTATATTATAATTATGGGAGATTAATCTAAATAGAAATAATAAATTTTTTACCTTTTACCCCAGCAAGGGGGAGTTACCTCTTCATTGCTTGAAAAGTAAAAACTGAAAAAGTAAATAAAGGAAAATATTGTGCGTAAAAGTAAATTGCGGAAAGTAAAAACTGAAAAGTAAAGAAAAGAAAGTGCGAAAGCGGAAATTAATTATTGAAAGCTGTAAATAAAAAAACAAGATACGATCTTCTTAGTTATTCTTAAGGAATTTCAATGAAGAAAGTATGAATTTACAAATGAAATGGCTTGGTATTTATAGGCAAAATTTTGCCTCCACCAAATCCTCCACTAATTGCTCCACTAATTGCTCCACCAAATCCATTATTAATTGCTCCACTAATTGCTCCACCAAATACATTCTTAATTGCTATCATGTTTGGTGGGAGTTTGACTATTTTTTTTTTTTTTTTACTTTGAAAATGACTTTAATAATTATGCATAACACACTTTTGGATGTTTCATCAATTTCGGTCATGAAATCTTCAGAATTCGAAATTATTTTGTTCTTCACAGTTGTAAATCTTTGAGTCTTCTTTAATCTGGAACTTGAATCAGCTTAATCCGATATCGGAGTAAAATATTATGCCTAAAATATGACAGTTGCGCAAAACTAGAATTTCCGAAACTGCAATTCGTTAGAACGCCCTTTCAAGTTTCCAATCTCCAAAATTAATATGTCAAGTCCAATTTTTGCCCTTATTTGACCAACATTTTGTCCTAAATGATTTCATTGAGTCCCAATATTATTTTATCTGCAAAATAAACTAAAACACATCAAAACATTCATCAAACTCGAGAAACTAAACAAAATATTAAGTAAAGGGGGCGGTAAATATTGATATATTTTCCTCTCATCTGTTAACATAGACATATGATTAATTTGGTTACTTTGGGTATTTGCATCTGACCATCGATCTGAGGCTTTTGCATATTTTCTTGTTCTAGGTTAATAAACCGATATATTGCAAACATGAGATAATCACTTCATCTTTAAAAGATATTGCAATGATTCACAACCCTAGATAGCTTTATAATATTGATTTTTCCTTAAATTTACTCTCGCACTATTTTTTTTACTTGATTTAGATAAAAATCACCATCCAACCAACAATCACTCAATTAGTTACTCGTTGACATTTAACTTCATGAATTAATATCTTAGTTATTAAGTCCTCGTGGGATCGATATATTTTATACTACTTGAGTGATATGTGTGCTTGCATTACGTGTGTGTTTATCACCAGTCACGATCTCGGATCAAGGTCGCCATACAATTATAGAATGGACCGCAGCTATAGATAAATCGCAAATAAAGTACCCGCTTTGTTTGCTCTCTATGGATTATTTTAGATTACTAACTTCATACTTAAATCTTCTTGTGTATGACATTCATATACTAAGAGTAATCTTGGGTAAACAAGATAATTTACAATATGCGATATTAAACAAACACTTTGATAAATGAATAATACGTCTTTTTATTTCATAAAATATATTTTTGTTTACATTACTTGAGCTCTAGGGAATATATCCCAACAGATACAATTGGTGTTAGAAAAGTGAAGATGAGAATCCTATGGAAAAAAAGAGAAGAAAAGCAGGTCATTACTGA
This sequence comes from Zanthoxylum bungeanum, assembly GCA_019454045.1. Lineage (NCBI taxonomy): Eukaryota > Viridiplantae > Streptophyta > Magnoliopsida > Sapindales > Rutaceae > Zanthoxylum > Zanthoxylum bungeanum. The sequence goes on from SKCR01024110.1 coordinate 32,984, forward strand.
AAATGGTCAGTTCGAAAATCTCCTTATCGAAGATGACCTGGTTGTGACCCCATGCTCCCCCGACCCAAAACCATTTACCTTTGAAGTTCTTGTTGGTGGCTGGGTGATGGGGGATTGTGTGATTAGCCCCAACCTAAGTAG
>SKCR01024111.1:0-33137 GCA_019454045.1 Zanthoxylum bungeanum
ACACGCAGACATACTACCAATGGGATTCCGCGGGGTCTATCCAGAGCGAAGCTGTTTTCCGTACCATCAGTAAAACACAACCTCCTACCGCACTTGCATAAGTATCCTATACTTAAATATATGAGAACTATGCCGTTGTGCCCTCACAACATGCACGAGTGCAGTACTAGTCTATTCCGCATTATCGATGTCCAGTCTCGATAATACTACGACTAGGGATATTTAATGATTAAACCTTTATGGATTGATACTGTCTCATATCATCTCAATCCGGAACTAATCATAGGGACTTTTACCATTTATATTTCTAAGTAAATAAATTACAAAACGGTAAAAGGCAATTTCATTACTACATAGTTAATTTTGTACAATAATACAATATCATTTACAAAATAGTGACGCTATGGGACATTACTGTCTAACACCTTCCTCATAGGATAATTACTTGATGGCGCGAAATAAAGACCTGCTAATGAATCTTCTTTCTGAGGGGGTTAGATGTAAAGGCTCCAAAGTCAAATCACGGAGCAATGGATTGCTCTGGCAAAAAAGGATGAGAAAATCAAGGCTCTAGAGAGGGTCAGGGACGAGGCCCTTAAACTGAATGACTCACTTCGTAATGCATCTAATCTAACCAAGGAGAATGCTAAAAATGACCGGGAGGCTGCTCTGGCTGAAAGTAGGTGCCTGGGGTGGGAGTTGGGTGATACCGAGGCTAAATTGAGGAGGATAACTGAGGAGAAAGATCGAGCTCTCGAGCAGCTAAAAATGAGAGAGGTCGACCTTGAGGAGAGGGAAACTGAACTACATATGAGGGAGACCGAAATACAACAGATGGAGGTTGCATTAGAGGGGAAGATGGAGAATGCTCAGCTCAAAGGGATCGAAGATTGTGCCGAGATCATCTCAGTGCTGATCCCCGGGGTTAACATGGAGCCAGTCCATAAGGCCCGAGAATTTCTTGCTCTTCATTCGGAGGAAATCCAGGATCCGGAGCCCGTGTCAACTGTTCCCCCATCTCTGACTCCTGAAGAGATCCAGTCTGAGCTTCCTACCCCTGAAGGTCCTGAGGCCGACATTGTAGCCCCTCTTTCCTCCCATGCTGAAGCTGAAATTTCCCCTGTCGAGCTTGCACCAGTTGTCCAACCATCTGGGCCTGCACAAGAAGAAACAACTGCTCCTACGCGGGCCGATTGATGGGGGTGACCCAAAGAGGGCCCCATGTAATTTCAAACAAGTCATTTCCTTTCGTAACAGTAACATTAACTCCTTATTCTAATACTTATCTTAACTGCTTTCCGTTCTACTCTTCATACTTTGCTTATTTTGACTTCAAATTTCTCTGACTTGCCATTCTCTGTCTCGTTTCGACCCGACACTCGGCCAAATTGGGTCTGGCTCTAAGGTAATCATCTGTCTCCGAGCCGATATCAAATATGTTCGGTGGGACGTAACCCGACCCCGAGGTGAGAAGAATCACTTGTCCATGAGGGGATGTTGCGTCCTCGGATCGAAGAAACAGACTTGGTGGGATTCACCCCAACACCGAGCTGGTAAAATATGATAGCCTTGGCGGAACGAGTCCAGCCCCGAGCTGGTGGAACTAAATCAGACTCGGTGGGATTCACCCCAACCCCGAGCTGATGAAATACGATAGCCTCGGCGGAACGAGTCCAGCCCCGAGCTGGTGGAACTGAATCAGACTCGGTGGGATTCACCCCAACCCCGAGCTGGTGAAATAATACAGACTCGGCGGAACGAATCCAGCCCCGAGTTGGTGGAATAATACAGACTCGGCGGAACGAATTCAGCCCCGAGCTAGTGGAATAATACAGAGTTGGCGGAACGAATCCAGCCCCGAGCTCATGGAACGAATGAGACTTATACGAGGGAAGGTTTTCAACCTCGGAGGCTCTGCTGTCCCTAACGAGGGCGTCTCCTTGCCAGACTAGCGAAAAAAAAATTGAAACAAGGCAAAATTAACAAAGGGTGGTGGTGACTTAACACATACCCCAAAAAGAATTCACAAGTGTAAATAACAACTCGGGTTGCCCGGAACAGCGTCCTGCCCGAGGCTTCCAAAACATAATCCTGAATCTCACAATTCAGTGTCCTGGCTAACCAGGCTACGGATACGCCAATCCGGGCGGTTAGGCAAATCCCCACGGGGGACATGGACACCCTGTGTGTGCCTTCCATGGGTGGAGCTTGACGAGACTTACCAGCTAACTCGTAGGGGAAGAAACCTCCCTAGGTCCGGTTTACCCGAGACTTCTGCAATCAAGGGCGCCATTCGGCCAACCCAAGCCAGGTGGCCTGATGGTACATAACGGGACTCACCAGCCGACCTGTAGGGGAAGAAGCGTCCCTGGGTCCGGTTTACTCGAGGCTCCTGCAATCAAGGGCGCCATTCGACCAACCCAAGCCAGGTGGCCTGATGGTACATAACGGGACTCACCAGGAGACCTGCAGGGGAAGAAACATCACTAGGTCCGGTTTACCCGAGGCTCTTGCAATCAAGGGCGCCATTCGGCCAACCCAAGCCAAATGGTCTGATGATACATAACGGGACTCACCAGCCGACCTGCAGGGGAAGAAACGTCACTGGCTCTGGTTTACCCGAGGCTCCTACAATCAAGGGTGCCATTCGGCCAACCCAAGCCAAGTGGTCTGATGGTACAAAACAGGACTCACCAGCCGACCGGCAGGGGAAGAAACGTCCCCGGGTCCGTTTTATCCTAGGCTCCTACAATCAAGGGCGCCATTCGGCCAACCCAAGCCAGGTGGCCTAATGGTACATAACATGACTCACTAGTCGACCTATAGGGGAAGAAACTGTTGGTTTCCTCTAAGGTTCCCAAGGATCATTATCAAGCAAGAAACAAATGAATACAACAAGGAGAATGGCGGAATCATACTCACATCGAATGAATTGGATGCTACGAAGAAAATTCTCTTTGAACCTCATTGGAAGCTCTCGTTTTTCTTCACTGGTTTGGGCTCCATTTTCAGCTTTGTCCTCAAAGAAATCTTCAAGCTCCAAGCTTACAAAATGGATTCCAAGCTCACGAAATGACTTCCCTATCACCTTAGGATAACTCTATGTGTGCTAGCACCTTGATTTTTGCCACAAAATCATTTGCTTCTCCTCCATTTCCTCGGCAGTGAACCAGAAAAAGAAAGAAAGCAGCAGCCCCTTGGGCGTTTTTGGAGAGAAGAAAGAGAAGAGGGAGAGTGGTTTTTGGCTTCCAAAATCGTATGCCAAGAAAGAGAAAATGAAAAAGTGTAATGGGTTTTATAATTTCCAAAATTAATTAACCATTTACCATTTTTCAATTTGCAAAAAGTCAAAGGTACAAGCCTTTTAACTTTCCAACCACTCCCATCACTCACATCACTCAATCAAGTGACAACTTGTCACATCACTCAAAGTGACATTTGATTTGATGCTTGATGTGACTAATGTTTTGACGCTTGATTTGACTTGCGTGCCGCACTCGAATTTGAAATGCGAATGCGCTCGCAAACAATCCCGGGCTCGGGTTCGTTAATTCCAAATTAACGAATTTTCCGTTGCGACGCAATTAGATGATTACACCTAGCGAAATCACTATTCACATCGCTAACGAATTAATTCTAAATTAACTCGTTCGCCCGAATTAAAATCCAATTTTAATTCGGCGTCGAAATCCAATTTCGTATAATATATCAAATATATTAATTTATCGATTAATTCCAAATTAATCGTTATCTCTCTTTAAATATATTTTATCCCAGATAAAATATCTCCGCAATTAATCCAAGATTAATTTTCTCTCTCATCTAATTAATCCCAGATTAATTAAAAGTGTGAGTCATACGTCGTCGGTGAATCTTCAGGAAGCGACCCATGAGATCCCCGAATATGTTGGAAGTAAATCGGGTCGTCGGACTATCCGAACACGTAAGTACCTCGTACTACGTTTATACCGATTTACAAGACAAGGTTGGCTTCTAACAAAGTGCCATGCCTACCCAATTCTCCAGAAACATGCTTACAGGAATAAGCGATCTATATCAGGTGTAGTATACAAGGTATTGTGTATGTCTGTCCAGTATCGGATGATCACGTGCTAGGCCTGGGGCTGAAATTGTGTCTGCCCCGTACGAAGCACATGTCGGATGTCTGGTGACTAGTCTCTATAATCGGATAAACCTGAAATTGTCATTTTATCCCGATAGCTGCAGCATTTAAGAGAACCAGTCCCGTATCCTACGTGACCATCATCTCCACTATGACTGGAGTGATACTTCCATCTTGACATCACACCCAACACACTACGATTCTCGATATACCTAGAAGAGGCGTACACAGGAACCGGTTAAAGCCCTGGACGACCAAAACCAAATCATATTAATTTTCGTAATTATTAGCGGTGCAAGTCTCAGGTTAAGACCAAATACACCTACCCTGATTTCGGACTTCCATAGACACATAGTCATACTACCAATGGAATTCCGAGGGGGCCTATCCAGAGCGAAGCTGTTTCCCGTACCATCGGTAAAATAAAACCTCCTATTACACTTGCATGAGTATCCTATACCCAAATATATGAGAACTATGCTATTGTGCCCTCACAACGCGCACAAGTGCAATACTAGTCTTTTACGTATTTATCGATGTCCAATCTCGATAATACTCTGACTAGGGATATTTAATGATTTATCCTTCGTGGACTGATACTATCTCATATCATTCTCCATCCAGGAAAAAATCATAGGGACCTCTTATCATTTATATATCTAGGTGATCTAATCACAATTGATAAGAGTGCAATCTCCTTTGTCACATAGTTAATTTTTACAACAACACTATGATCTGTATAAATAGTGACGCTATGGGTCATAATTGTCGAAAAATCTCCCACTTGGCCTATAGCCAGTCACTCGAGTGTCTTACACCCGAACTATGTACGGTTGGCTCAAATTGCTGAAAAAATGCTTTCGTCAGCGGATTTGCATGACTATCATCTGATGCGATTTATTCGATCATCACATCGCCACGATGTATGATCCGAACGAATCAGATGAATATCGAAGTATTTATCTGGATCGTTGATGAGACCATTAATTCTTTAGCCTGTACTGACGCTTAGCTCAGCTGCTAACAGAATTATAACTAATCTAATTAGATTTGTTATCGACCCAAATAGCTTCTATTGCCACTTCAGCTGCATCAATAACCACATTTGTTGTTTATTCGGTGACAGTATCTTGCTTGGAAGATTTCCAGCTCACTGTTCCGTTATTCAAACTGTATAGTACCGTTTGCGACTTATAGTCATTTTATCGGTTTAGGAAGCTTGCAGTAGTGATCCCACTCACTTCAAGTTCTCCTTCTCCACAGATTAAGACATCATCCTTAGTTCTCTGAGATACTAAGTATGTTCTTAACTTCAATCCAATGACTATCACTCGGATTGGCCTGTTTGTGAATCCATATGCTCAAAGCGTATGAGACACCAGGTCGCGTACATTTTTCAATGTATGATTTCTCGGAGAGTTTTCTCGAAAGCCAAGCTTTCGCCGATTGTGATTATGGGAATATCATTTCTAAGAAATGACATATTTTCATTATTTATAGGACAACCACTGTCAGTGCGCTCCCACTAACCCTATTATATACACAAGAATCATTTCGTTTTGAATTAAATCATAAAGCATTATATTACATCAAAACTATAATTCTAAGAACATTTGCTTGCTTCAATCCAAACATGGATCGAATAACCTGCAAAACTTGTTTGCTAGTTTTGGTACGACAAAACCGTCAGGATGTTGTAAACATCCTCCAAAAGGTTTCCTTTTCAGGAAAGCGATTTTCCTGTTCAGATGTCATATTTCATAAATGAAACACGCAGCTTTAGCAAGCATTATCCAAATGGATTTACCATGGCAACAATTAAAAGGCTGAATCGAAATCAACATAATGTTGATAACGATACATTTCCGCTAAAAGCCTAGCTTTATACGTTGGTTTGTTTCCATCCATGTATGTCTTTCTTGAAGACTTATAAAGTACCAGTAGGCACAATGCCTTGCGGTACATCAACTGGTATTCAAACATAGTTGATATTCATGGAATCCATTTTGGATGTCATGGCACTTTGCCATGATTGGGAGTCGATACCTTGCATCACTTCCTCGTACGTAGTCAGTTGGTATACCTCAATAAGATAGACATCTTTATGAGGTGAGATCAGAAACCCATACCCCAGGTTGTTTTCTGACTCTCTCCGACTTACACGGTTCTTGTGTATTCGAAGATTAATGGTATAGTTTCATCCTTGATGAACTATTTATGTTTCATTAAGGAATAGGTGCCTTGAATAGTGTTACTCCGATTTTCATCGAGTTTTACTATCCTCCCACTTACCACTGCATATCGGTATTCCTCTTAGGAAAAACGCATGGTGAGCAACAATTACATTATTCTCACGTGAGTTTGTATAAGTACTATACTTTGGTATCCCCAGGATAACCTACAATTGGCACTTATCCAATTTGGGTTCTAGTTTGGTATCATCCAAACATATGCCTAGCATTCCCAAATTATTAGGAATGTGAAACCCGGTTTCTTTCCTGTTCATATCTAATATGATATCTGTCAAACAGATTTTATGGAACCTTATTCTAAATAAGTTCTTGCACTGTTAAAGCTTATCCGTTGAAGGAAATAGTAGCTCAGAGCGACTCATGATTAACCTTAATCATGTCTAACATAATTCGGTTACTCAGTTCGGACACATCGTCAAACTGACGTGTTCCGGGAGGAGTCCTCATTAAAAGAATACTATACTCTTTCAAGTATACTAGAAACTTATTGCTTAAGTATTTTCCATTACGGTCTAACCGTGACGGTTTAATACTTTAGCCGATCTGTTTGTCTACTTCGTGTCGAAACTTTAAAAGTTTCTAATTTGTGTTCTTCAAAAGAAACACATAACCATAACGCGATGCCACATCCGTAAGGTCACGAAATATTCATATCCACCTCTAGCTTAGCTAGATATGGGCCCACTTGCTTCTCTATGAACTAGGGCTAACAGATCAGTGGCATTTACACTTTTACCAAGCAAATAGTGTTTTAGGCACTTTGCCCAATAAACTAGATTCGTAGACTTTATTTGAATGTGATTAAATAAGTCCTAGTACCCATTCTTCAAAAGTGCGGATATACGATTCTTGTTTTAGATTTTGTCCCAGACAACAATGCCACAATTTAGTTTTTCTTGATCAAATCAATTTGAGCTATTTGTTTGTCATATTATATTTGATATTTATTTATATTCAAAATATAAATTCTGTTATTCACATCTAATGTGTTTATCTCAATATCATCTTTATATAATGAAACACTTTAGTGTTCTAGAATATAAAGGTACACCCGTAGCGGGTTATACACTGATATAGAGATAATGTATCTAGTCAAACTAGTTACATTATAACAGTTTCCAAATTTAGGTACACACCTGAAGGTAGTTCTTAAATTTAGGTATCTACGGTTGAAACAATGGATTTCGTCCCGTTTCCAATTCGCAGATTAATCTCAATTGAAGTCAATATCCTGTTCAAAACATATTCTGAACATCAATAAATATTTATGTATCACATTAAGTATTTAAAATCCAATTTTAATACTAGTAGTGAACATAATATGACAAACATATTTGAAGTCAGTGCCTTGCTCGTTCTTCAATTCCTTCGTGTCTGCTTTGTCTAAACGGCAGTCACGATTCTGCGATCCCGTTTGCCATAATTTAGGCAGACATTTTGGGATATGTCCTTTATCTTTCTAAAAGATTATAATGATTTTGCCTATGCCCTTTTCCACACTCCAGAAGCCTTTGGCCTAGCCTAGGCCTTCTAGAATATCGAAGTAAGGTGCGCCTTGCGCTACTTGCCTTATTGCAAATTTTGACTTTATCTCATTGAGAATAGTCATTAACTCCCCAAGAGTTATTTATTGCAATTTAATACTTCTAAGATTCTAAGGATAGATTCTTTGAAGATCCTTCAATTTCATTATCATACTTTAAGGATCTAATCCTTAGTTCTGATTCAGAAATTAAGGAGTCTATTATGACAAGCTTAATGGATTAAGCACTTAAGTTATCATTACATGATCTTCCAAAGATCATGCTCTACTATTTGCTTAACTCCGGGCTTTAGGCTTAATATGTTATTTTATCAAATAAAGTAACTTATTATTTTCCAGGACCATCCTGAAATTTATTCCCAAATTGAAAATTAAACCATTTAAATACATTTTCCCTAGGATTATGTTTTAAATGTCAATTTTTAATTTTTATCTTGATTTTAATAGTCCAACTATTTAATCAACGATTTTGGTACTATTTATTATAATGATTACAATAGTCCAACTATTTAATCAACTATAATTTAATAGATTAGAGTCAATTATATTGATTACTATAATCCAATTATAAAATCAACTATAAGTGAATAGTTTGAATATAGTCCAACTATTTATAAAACAACATTTAAATATTAGTCCAACTAACATTTAATTTATTTGACGAATCATATTTGTTTTGAGCGCGTATGGCAAGTAATTAAACGAATATTGCAAATTCAATTCTTGCCTTCCACTATTTTTCGGCAAGCCTCTAACCCTCTGTCGAGTACTCGGTAAACTGTGTTTCCTAGCGGGCTAGGATCCCGTTAAATATCACACAATCTTGACTTTGGCCAACAAATTGTATGATAATTAACTAGGTAGATCTCTAAGATCGATTGGATCCAATCCAATTCCTAGATCCGGTAGGGGGACATCCAATTCCGAAACATATATCTTATATATGCCAATACATCCAATGTATTACCTAACCTTTTTCCTCTGAATCAACTAAGCCTTGGCTTTGGCACAACAAACTTAGTGATCCCAGTTAAGCGCGACCCATTGACCATAGAAAGCTTCGTAATCAATGTCGATGGACAAGATGTGGTCTTGAATTTGGCCAACAAACCACAACTTGGACAAGACACCAATATGGAACAAAGCCTTCATGATTCAAACACATCCTCGACGGACAAAGGCCTTGACTTTGGCCAACAAGCCAATGTCAGTCTCGGATCTTGAGTGAGAATCACTCAATGGAAGGAAAGACTCTTAATATTTTGTGAGGGTTTTTCGCGTGCAAATTGGCAACCAATTTATTATCTTTGTTAAGGTCTCATCATCATACACCCTTAAACATGCATTCTAAACTCATAATAAAGCGCGTATGTAAAATAATAATGATATGCGGATGGATACTTTACACATTGATCCTAGATCAAATCTCTCACTTTCTCTCTCCCGCTAGCACAAATATTCCTTCTACCCGTTACACTACACTTCTAAAGAAACCTCATTTACATTGAGGGGAATAGGTGAGAAGAGAATACAAAGAATATGAAGGTGATAAGGCTGGACACGCAGGTCCAATTAATAAATCAAATTTATTACAACAATTTCTAAAATTACCCCACCCATCTAATATCCATCCGATATACATTATTCATGCATCACAATCATGTATTCACACAAGCATGTTATCAATCAATCTAATCCAATTAATTAATCTGATAATTAGTGACCATCCAATGTTCAAATAACGATTTGATTTTGCGCGAGTCAAACTCGTTTTGCGAATAAGTACTCAAAGTATGAATTCTCGAATTAAATTAAACTACACAATTCAATCCAATTCAATTTGTATTTAATACTAATTCGCTTATTTAATTCCAAATTAAATACTACACTTTATTAATGAACCTTTACGACTTAAATTCCAAATTTAATCGTTACGGGTCTCAAAGCCTGATTAACGTCCAACGTCAGTTTAATTAAAGTCCAATGGGCTTTTAATTAAATTTTTTTAAGGCGTGGACTTTTGGTCTACTCGGGTCGAACCCAATAACCAAAGTCCAATCCGGGAGTTACCTCATAAGCCCATAAATCAATTTAGGCCCATTAGGCCCAATTAAACTTTAAAGGTCCATTAAGTCGTATTTGGGCTTTATGGAGGCGGTTTTGGGCCCAATTGGATCCAATCCATTTGGCCTAAACCTAACTTGGTACAACCAAGCCCAATAAACCCAATAACAACTTTTAAAGCCCAAATCCAATTTTAAGGCCCAATTTAATTAAATTACAAAATCCAATTTTACAATTTAATTGCCTAAAGTGTATAACACAATTAATCACCCAAATCAATATTTCCAAAACATCAAATTAGCCTAATTAATCATGCTTATCATTATTAAATTATGTCCAACACAATTTAACAAAATCAAACCCAATTCACATGCTTCAAAGTCTCGGCCAAAGGGGATTTTGTGTCCAAATTTAAATCCAATCCAATTGAATCCAATTTAACATTAAATCAACATCCCTAAATGATTTCCAACACATCCAATGATCAAAAAATCAAAAATCCAAGACTTATTAGGGTTCATGAGTTTCGGCCAACACAACAAAAATTGGGGAAAAATGTTCCAAACACATTTTCATCAAATTGATCCAATCAATCCTCAATTAAACATCAATTAAACATAATAATTCATCCAATTTCATTAATCATGCTCAAAATCAATTTTGCCCAAATTTTAACCCTAAATCTTTTTCATGCATTCAAAGGCTCAAGATACCATTGATGGTTTCCTCTAAGGTTCCCAAGGATCATTATCAAGCAAGAAACAAGTGAATACAACAAGGAGAATGGCGGAATCATACTCACATCGAACGGATTGGATGCTACGAAGAAAATTCTCTTTGAACCTCCTTGGAAGCTCTCGATTTTCTTCACTGGTTTGGGCTCCATTTTCGGCTTTGTCCTCAAAGAAATCTTCAAGCTCCAAGCTTACAAAATGGATTCCAAGCTCACGAAATGACTTCCCTATCACCTTAGGATAACTCTATGTGTGCTAGCACCTTGATTTTTGCCACAAAATCATTTGCTTCTCCTCCATTTCCTCGGTAGTGAACCAGAAAAAGAAAGAAAGGAGCAGCCCCTTGGGCGTTTTTGGAGAGAAGAAACAGAAGAGGGAGAGTGGTTTTTGGCTTCCAAAACCGTATGCCAAGATAGGGAAAATGAAAAAGTGTAATGGGTTTTATAATTTCCAAAATTAATTAACCATTTACCATTTTGCAATTTGCAAAAAGTCAAAGGTACAAGCCTTTTAAATTTCCAACCACTCCCTTCACTCACATCACTCAATCAAGTGACAACTTGTCACATCACTCAAAGTGACATTTGATTTGACGCTTGATGTGACTAATGATTTGACGCTTGATTTGACTTGCGTGTCGTACTCAAATTTGAAATGCGAATGCGCTCGCAAATAATCCCGGGCTCGGGTTCGCTAATTCCAAATTGACGAATTTTTCGTTGTGACGCAATTAAATGATTACGCCTAGCGAAATCACTATTCACGTCGCTAACGAATTAATTTTAATTAACACGTTCGCCCGAATTAAAATCCAATTTTAATACCGCGTCGAAATCCAATTTCGTATAATATATCGAATATATTAATTTATCGATTAATTCCAAATTAATCGTTATCTCTCTTTAATCTATATTTTATCCCAGATAAAATATCTCCGCAATTAATCCCAGATTAATTTTATCTCTCATCTAATTAATCCCATATTAATTAAAAGTGCGAGTCATACGTCATCGGTGAATCTTCGGGAAGCGACCCATGAGATCCCCGGATATGTTGGCAGTAAATCGGGTCGTCGGACTATCCGAACACGTAAGTACCTCGTATTACGTTTATACCGATTTACAAGGAAAGGTTGGCTTCTATCAAAGCACCATGCCTACCCAATTCTCCAGAAACATGCTTACAGGAATGAACGATCTATATCAGGCGTAATATACGTGGTATTGTGTATGTCTGTCCAGTATCGGATGATCATGTCCTAGGCCTGGGGCTGGAATTGTGTCTGCCCCGTACGAAGCACATGTCGGATGTCTGGTGACTAGTCTCTATAATCGGATAAACCTGACCTTGTCATTTTATCCCGATAGCTGCAACATTTAAGAGAACCAGTCCCGTATCCTACGTGACCATCATCTCCACTATGACTGGAGTGATACTTCCGTCTTGACATCAAACCCAACACACTACGATTCTCGATATACCCAGAAGAGGCGTACACATGAACCGGTTAAAGCCCTGGATGACCAAAACCAAAGCATATTAATTGTCGTAAGTATTAGCGGTGCAAGTCTCAGGTTAAGACCAAATACACCTACCCTGATTTCGGACTTCCATAGACACATAGTCATACTACCAATGGAATTCCGAGGGGGTCTATCCATAGCGAAGCTGTTTCCCGTACCATCGGTAAAACACAACCTCTTATTACACTTGCATGAGTATCCTATACCCAAATATTTGAGAACTATGTCGTTGTGCCCTTACAACGCGCACAAGTGCAATACTAGTCTTTTACGTATTTATCGATGTCCAATCTTGATAATACTCTGACTAGGGATATTTAATGATTTATCCTTCATGGACTGATATTGTCTCATATCATTCTCCATCCAGGAACAAATCATAGGGACCTCCTATCATTTATATATCTAGGTGATCTAATCACAAATGATAAGAGTGCAATCTCCTTTGTCACATAGTTAATTTGTACAACAACACTATGATCTATACAAATAGTGACACTATGGGTTATAATTGTCCAACAGAAACATCCATGGGTCCGGTTTACCCGAGGCTCCTGCAATCAAGGGCGCCATTCGGCAAACCCAAGCCAGGTGGCCTGATGGTACATAACGGGACTCACCAGCTGACCTGCAGGGGAAGAAACATCCCTGAGTCCAGTTTATCCGAGCTATTCCTCAAAAATGCGAGTCTGATGAGTGGAAAATATATCAATATTTACCGCCCCTTTTACTTAATATTTTGTTTAGTTTATCGGGTTTGATGAACGTTTTGATATGTTTTAGTTTATTCTGCAGATAAAATAATATTGGGACTCAATGAAATCATTAAGGACGAAATGTGGGTCAAATAAGGGTACATATTGGTCTTGACATATTAATTTTGGAGATTTTAAACTTGAAAGGGCGTTTTAACGAAGTGCAGTTTTGGAAATTCTAATTTTGCGCATCTGTCGTATTTTGGGCAGAACTCTTTACTCCGATATCGGATAGAGCTGATTCAAGTTCCAGATTAAAGAAGACTCAATGATCTACAACTTTGAAGAACAAAATAATTTCGAATTCGGAAGATTTCATTACCGAAATGGATAAAAAAATTCCGTAAGTGTGTTATGTTTAATTATTAAAGTCATTTTCAAAACAAATAAATAAATAAATAAATAAATAATAAAAATAGTCAAACTCCCACCAAACATGATAGCAATTAGTGGAGAAATTAATAATGGATTTGGTGGAGCAATTTCTTGGACAATTATGACCCATTGCGTCACTATTTGTAAAAGACATTGTGGTTTTTGTACAAATTAACTATATGACAATGGAAATTGCTATTTTATCATTTTATAATTTGATTACTTGAATATATAAATGATAAAAGTCCTTATGATTAGTTCCGGATTATAAGATATGAGACAATATCAATCCACAAAGGTTTAATCATTAAATATCCCTAGTCGTAGTATTATCGAGAATGGACATCGGTAATGCGAATAGACTAGTATTGTACTTGTGCGTGTTATGGAAGCGTAACAACATAGTTCTCATATATTTAAGTATTGGATACTTATGCAAGTGTGATAGGAGGTTGTGTTTACCGATGGTACGGAAACAGCTTCGCTCTGGATAGACCTCGCGGAATCCCATTGGTAGTATGACTTTGTGTCTATGGGAATCCGCTTCAGGGTAGATGTGTTTGGTCTTAACCTGAGACTTGCATCGCTAATACTTGCGACAATCAATACGCTTTGGTTTTGGTCGTCCGGGACTTTAACAGGTTCTGTGTACGCCTCTTCTGGGTTTATTGAGAATCATAGTGTATTGGGTGTGATGTCAAGACGGAAGTGTCACTTCAGTCATATGGAGATGATGATCACGCAGGGATACAAAACCGGTTCTCTATTATGTTGCAACTATCGGGATAATATGACAAGGTCATGATTATCCGATTATAGAGACTAGTTCCTTGTGATCTGATATATGCTTCGTACGGGGCAGACACTATTCCAGCCTCAGGCCTTTCATGTGACATCAGATACTGGATCGCTATATGCAATACTACGTATATTACGCCTGTTATAGATTATATATTCCTTAAAGAATATTTCTGGAGAATTGGGTAGGCACGGTGCTTTGCTAGAAGCCAACCATGTCTCGTAAATCGGTAAGAATGTGGTACGAGGTACGCACATGTTCGGATAGTCCAACGATCGAATTTACTACCAACATATACATGGATCTCATGGGTCGCTTCCCGAAGATTCACCGATGACGTATGACTCGAACATAATTAATCTGTGATTAATTAGAATGAGAGAAAATTAATCTAGGATTAATTACGGAGAGAATTTATCTGGGATAAAATTGAATTAGAAGAGAGAGAACGATTAATTTAGAATTAATCGATAAAATAATATATTCGATATATTAAATGAAATTAGATTTCATAACGGAATTAAAATTGGATTTTAATTCGGGCAAACGAATTAATTTGGAATTAATTCGTGAGCGACTTTAATAGTAATTTTTCTAGGCATAATTATTTAATTAAATTTGATTTAATTACATCACAACGGAAAATTCTTTAATTAGAATTAACGAACCCGAGTCCAGAATGTGTTTGCGGGCCCACTCGAATTTTGAATTAAAGTGGGGCCTACAAGTCACATCACCAAGTCACTTTAATCAACTTTTAGTTGATGGAATTTGGTGGATTGTTGATGACTTTTTTTACACACAATTGGGAAAGGTGATAGACTTTTACCTAAACTTGATTTTGGTATATGGTTTTTTAGATTTTAGAAATAAAAAACAAGTCAAAATTTTTCATTCTCCTCTCTCTCTCATTCACGCCATTCTCTCTCTTTTGGATTTGTCTTGGCCGAAACTCACCAAGAACAAAGAAGAAATTGTTGTAATTTTTCAAGTGCTAGCACACATCAAAGAATCATACTAAGGTGTTAGGGAAACTTTTCCCATCGAGCTTGGAATCAAAGATAAAGCTGGGAGCTTGATACACAACTTCAAAGAGAGCAAATTTTTTTGTTTACTACACATCCTATAACCGATCAAAGTGAGTATATTTCGGCTATACTTCTTTTCGTATTCACATTATTTCATGCTTGAAATGATCTTGGTTTTACCTTAGAAACCCAACACAATTAGTGGAGCAATTAATAATGGATTTGGTGGATGATTTGATGGAGGCAAAATTTTGCCTATAAATACCAAGCCATTTCATTTGTAAATTCATACTTTCTTCTAAGGAATTCCTTAAGAATACTAAGAAGATTGTATCTTGTTTGTTTATTTATTGCTTTCAGTAATTAATTTCCGCTTTCGCACTTTCTTTTCTTTACTTTTCAGTTTTTACTTTCCGCAATTTACTTTTACGCACAATACTCTACTTTCTTTACTTTTCAGTTTTTACTTTCAGCAATTTACTTTTCAGCAATTTACTTTTCAGCAATTTACTTTTCAGCAATTTACTTTTCAGCAATTTACTTTTCAATATTTAATTTCCAGTAATTTACTTTATGTCTTTTATTTTATTTAAGTTTTTTACCAGCCCTAGTTATGTGTCGTAACTAAGCCAGTTATCTGGGATTGTGATGACGTCCAATATCACCGGTTTATAAGGGGTTAAATTACGGTTTGGGTAATGTAAAAGTTTATTTATTGAGCCTTAGTCTTAATGCATCTTGTTAACTGGCCATTAATAAGATTGATTCGGTAAACTTAAAATGAACTTGGAAAATGGATTTTAGGTTTAAGACCTTAGACTTAATAGCCCACGATCTTCTTTGAGGATATATAACCCTTTAATAGATTTCCTTATAGGATAGGAATATACCTGTCGGGCGAGGGTAGCCATAATTGGAACTTAATCTTAATAAATTCATATAACTTGGTTAACATAGGAATATGATTAATTGGGTTATATTGGGTATTTGTATTTGACCATCGGAAGAGGCTTTTACATAATTTCGTGTTCTAGGTTAATAAACCAATATATTACACAAATGTAAAATAACCACTTCATCTTTTAAAAAGATATTGGAAGGATTCACAACCCTGGATAGTTTTATAAATTTGAATTTTCTTCAATCTACTTTCAAGCAATTTTATTTACTTGTTTTAAGTTTTAAAGTCACCACCCAATCAAACAACCAATCCATTAGATACTTGTAAATATTTAACCTCATAAATTAATAACAAAATGTTTTAAGTCCTCGTGGGATCGATACTTTTATACTACTTGAACGATACGTGTGCTTGCGTTATACGCGTGTGATTACGCCAGTCAAGTTTTTGGTGCCATTGTCGGGGACTTATTTATCTTTCACTATTAATTTTGAGGTTAGATACCTTTACTTGTATCTAATTTTCTTTTTACTTATTGTTTTTGTTTTATTGTATTTCAGGTTCTCAGACATTACATGAGACAAACCAGAAGCTTTGAACTCCGACTGCTTGACCCAGAGATTTAAAGAACCATCAGACAGTTGAGAAGGGAAAGGCGAGAAGGCCAATAAGCAATCATTAACATGGAACCTGAACCTTTGAACGTTGCACCACCAATTCCCATTCGAGACAGAACCATTCCGGTGGTTGACGAACTCATTTCTTGTATTGTACTTCCTCCCTTACCAGCAAATGCGGGTGACATCAAAACATGCATCCAGATGATTCAACAGTCAGTACAGTTTGGGGGAAATGCAATTGAAGATCCTAATGCCCACAACAGCAACTTCCTAGAAGTTTGCGGTACTTTCAATTACAACCGAGCAGCTGAAGAAGCAACGAGACTGTTGGTTTTTCCATATTCCCTGAAAGACATAGCTAAAGTTTGGCTACATTCGTTACCAGCAGGTTCCATCACAACTTGGAACATTCTAGCCACCAAATTCCTTTCCACCATCCAGAACTGCAAAGTTGAGGAATGACATCACATCCTTCGTACAACAAGATTCAGAATCCCTTTACGAAGCTTGGGAAAGATTCTAAGATTTACTCCGGAAATGTCCTCATCATGAGATCGCAAAGTGGCTACAAGTCCAAATCTTCTACAATGGACTTTCTGGAATAATGAGAACCACAATTGATACTGCTACTGGAGGAGCTTTGATGGCAAAAGGAGAAGATCAGGCCTGTGACTTAATTGAAGAAATGGCCAACAATAATTATTTATGGCCAACAGAAATGAGCATGATCCAAATAATTGCAGGAATTTATGAAGTTGGAGCCAACACAGTACTGAATTCCAAGCTGGATGTGATTTGCAAAAATCTGGAAACTCTTAACATGAAAGTTAATGGTGGATCCACAAGTTCACCATTTGGAGGAGTAACTGAGTCATGTCAACAATTTCAACAGACAAGGGAACAATCCATATTCCAACACCTATAACCCAAGGTGGAGGAATCACCACAATTTTACATGGAGCAAGAATTCAGGGCAAAAGAACTACCCACCACATGGATTCCAACAACCAAATAAAAGCCATGAGCATGAAAAAGAACCAGGAATAACAGAAGTGTTGGCCCAGTTGAAGAAGCAAGAAGCAAAATACGATGCTTTAGCAGCTATGGTTCAAAATCAAGTAGCATTGAATCAAAGCCATTCAGCCTCTATTAAAGCACTGGAAAATAAAATGGGAAAACTGGCCAATGCTCAGAGTTACAGACCGCCAGGAAATCTTCCCAACAACATAGAACCAAATCCAAGGAACCGAGAGAAGGAGCAATGTCAAGCCATTACTTTGAAAAGTGGTATTGAAATCAACAAAGATGTTGGAATCAAGGCAACCATTGAAGAAGTTCCAAAACATGCAGTTCCACAGATGGAGGAAAAAGAAGCAAAGGAGAAAGATCAAGAAAGAATCACTTTACCTCCACATTTTCCTCAACGATTCCAGAAAAAGTCGACAAACTCATTCTCCCAGCAGATTTCATTATCCTTGACATGGAAGAAGACAAAGATGTTTCTATCATCATTGGGAGACCATTCTTGGATACAGGTCGAACTGTGATTGATGTCCAAAAAGGAGAACTAACCATGAAAGTACAGGACCAAGAAGTTACCTTCAATGTTTTCAAAGCCATGAAATTCCCGAGTGAAGAAAATGAGGAAGAATGTTTCAGAATTGATGTTGTTGATAGTATCATTCATGATACTGATACAGTTCCCATGGAAAAACTTGAAGCTTGCATCACTAAGATGACTGACAGCGAGCTAGATGCTGAAATTCTGGAATGTATCAACTATCTTGACAAGCTATTCCGATTCAAATCGACACCACCAGTGGAAAGTCTGGAACTTCCGAAGAAAGATCGAATCAAGCCCTCAATTGAAGAACCACCGCAGCTAGAGCTGAAGCTATTACCGAGTCATGTCAGATATGCATTTCTTGGAAACTCTTCTGAATTACCTGTTATTATTCCTTCTTAGCTAACATTAGATCATGAAGAAAAGTTGCTTAAAGTGTTACGAGAACACAAGAAAGCCATTGGCTGGACTATAGCGGACATTCGAGGTATTAGTCCATCATTTTGCATGCATACGATTCTGATGATTGACAAGTACAAACCCACAATGGAGTAACAACGAAGATTAAATCCAATAATGAAAGAGGTCATGAAGAAAGAAATCATCAAATGGTTGGATGCTGGCATCATCTACCCCATCTCAGACAGTAGTTGAGTGAGTCATATGTAATGTGTACCAAAGAAAGGAGGAATTACTGTAGTCACAAATGAAAAGAATGAGTTGATTCCAATAAGAATGGTGACTGGATGGAGAGTATGCATGGACTACCGGAAGCTGAACAAAGTAACAAGGAAAGATCATTTTCCGCTGCCATTTATTGATCAGATACTAGACAGACTGGTGGGACATGAGTTCTATTGCTTTCTAGACGGATACTCGGGGTACAATCAAATTACCATCGCCTCAGAAGATCAGGAGAAAACTATATTTACATGTCTGTATGGTACTTTTGCTTTCCGTAGAATGCCATTTGGACTATGTAATACTCTTGCCACATTCCAACGTTGAATGTTGGCCATCTTCTCTGACATGTTAGAACAGAGTATGAAGGTTTTTATTGATTACTTTTCTATGTTTGGAGATTCTTTTGACGACTGCTTGTAAAATCTGGAAAACGTGTTACTAAGGTGCGAAGATACAAACTTGGTACTCAATTGGGAGAAATTTCATTTTATGGTGCAGAAATGCATTGTTCTTGGACATCGGATCTCACAAAAGGGAATCGAGGTAGACAAAGCAAAGATCGAGACAATTGAAAAATTACCTCCACCAACATCTGTAAAAGAGATTCAGAGCTTTCTTGGACATGCAGGTTTTTACAGGAGATTTATCAAAGACTTTTCTAAGATTGCTAAACCTCTGTGCAATCTTCTGGAGAAAGATGTGCCTTTCAACTTCACCAAAGAATGCCAGGAAGCTTTTTAGATCCTGAACAGAAGCTTGTTTATGCTTCTATCATTGTAGCACCAGACTGGACCATTCCATTTGAGGTGATGTGTGATGCTAGTGATTTTGCTGTAGGTGCAGTTTTGGGACAACGCAAATCAAAGATTTTCCATGCCATTTACTACTCTAGTAGAACTCTGAATGAAGCTCAACGCAACTACACAACCACTAAAATGGAGTTGCTTGCAGTTGTGTTCGCTTTTGACAAATTCCGATCATATATGTTGGGTCCCAAGGTGGTGGTCTACACAGCTCATTCTGCAATCAAATATCTGATCGCAAAGAAAGATGCCAAGCCCAGAGTGATCCGTTGGATACTTCTTCTGTAAGAATTTGACGTGGAGATCAGAGACAGTGAAGGAAAAGAAAACCAGGTGGTAGATCATTTATCAAGGCTCGAGAATAAAGAAACAGCTGGCAAAGAATTGACAATCAAAGAATCTTTTCCAGATGAACATCTATTTGCCATGAAACAACAGGAAGTCCCTTGGTATTCTGACTATGTCAACTACATAGTTTCTGGAAAATGGCCGTTGGAATAGACAACTCAGCAAAGGAAGAAATTCTTCAAATAAGTCAAGCACTATGTCTGGGATGAGCTGTACTTGTTCAAATGTTGTGCTGATCAATTACTGAGATGATGTGTGCCACATGAGGAGGTCAACAGTGTTTTGAAACACTGTCATTCATCACCATATGGCGGACACTTCAGCGGGAATAAAACTGCAGCAAAAGTCCTAAAATCAGGTTTGTTCTGGCCCACTCTTTTTAAAGATGCTTATCTATTTGCTCTTCAATGTGACAGGTGCCAGAGAGCGGGGAATATTTCGAGGAGAAATGAAGGACCGTTGTAAAATATTCTGGAAGTGGAGATATTTGATGTATGGGGTATTGATTTTATGGGACCCTTTATTCCATCATTCGGAAACTTGTACATACTGGTTGCAGTAGACTACGTCTCCAAATGGGTTGAAGCGATTGCACTACCGTCCAATATATTCAATATATTATACGAAATTGGATTTCGACGCGGAATTAAAATTATATTTCAATTCGGGCGAACGAGTTAATTTAGAATTAATTCGTTAGCGATGTGAATAGTGATTTCGCTAGGCGTAATCGTTTAATTGCGTCGCAACGGAAAATTCGTTAATTTGGAATTAGCGAACCCGAGCCCGGGATTATTTGTGAGCGCATTCGCATTTCGAATTCAGTACAGCACGCAAGTCAAATCAAGCGTCAAATCATTAGTCACATCAACGTCAAATCACATGTCACTTTGAGTGATGTGACAAGTTGACAATTTATTGATGTGAGTTGATGTGTATTGATTGACAAGCATTTAATGCTTACTTTATGGAATTAAAATTGGTAAATGGTTTATTAATTTTGGAAATTATAAAAACCCTTTTACACTTTTTATTTCTCTCTCTCTCTCGGTTTTCACTCCTTTTTGGAGCCAAAAACCTTCTTCTCTCTCACGCCTCTTCTCCTCTCTGTTTTCTGGTTTGACCGAGTGATGAAGGAGAAGCTAAAGAAATTTGTGGCAAGTTTCTTGGGTGCTAGCATACATAGGAGGCATACAAAGGTGATAGGGTAGTGAACACATGAGCATGGAATCGTTTTTGAAGCTTGAAGCTTGGAGCTTCAATGGAGTCTTCCATGGCCGAATATTGGAGGAGCCAAAGAGACCAAAACCGAGCAGTCCACTGCAAGGAGAAGCTACTGCCGTGACCTTTGAGGGAGCTTGAAAGCTTGTGTTCATCGCGTTGCAAGAACCGATCATTGTGAGTATGTTTCAGCCATTCTCCTTTGTGTATTCACATGCGTTTTTCTTGCTTGATTTCATTCTTGGGACCTAATTAGAAACCAACAGCTAGCATATCAATGAGTCTTACAAAGGTGATAGGGAAACCCATCTATGAGCATGGAATCGACACCCAAGCTTGGAGCTTGAAGATCCACACAAAGATGAGCTTGGAGCACAAATAAGAGGCTTGGCCGAGAGTCTCAAGGAGCAGAAAATTTTTGTGTTCATCGCATCCAAAAGCCGATCAAAGTGAGTATTTCCGCTACTTTACTTTATTGTATTCGCACATTTCATTTGCTTAATTGATCTTGGTTGACCTAGAAAACCCAACAGATGCTATTGGTCATAATTATCCAACAATCTCCCACTTAGCCTATAGCCAATCACTCAAGTTTCCTACACCTTAACTATGTACGGGTCGCTCAAACTTCTGCTAAGAAACAGCTTTCGTCAGCGGATTTGAAAGGTTATCATCTGATGCGATTTATTCAATCATCACATCGCCACGATGTATGATCCAACGAATCAGATGAAATAGTTGAAGTACGTACTTAGATCATTGATGAGACCGCGGTTCCTTAGCCTATGATGTAGCATAGCTCAACTGCTAACAGAACTACTCATAATCTAATTAGGAATTTTATAGATCCAAAATGCTTCTTTTGCTTCCTCAACTACAGCAATATTCCATTTTACTTGTTTATTCGGTAACAATATCTTGTTTGGAAGATTTCCAACTCACTGTTTCGTTATTCATACTATATAAGTACCCTTATTACGACTTACAGTTATTTTATCGGTTTGGAAACTTGCAATGGTGCACCTAGTCACTTCAAGTTCTCATTATCCATAGCTTAAGAAAGCATCATTAGTTCTTCTAAGATACTCAAGGATGTTCTTAACATCAATCCAGTGACTATCACCAGGATTGGCCTGATTGTGACTCCATATACTCAAAGCATATGAGACACCGGGTCACGTACATATATTTCAATGTACGAGTTCTCGGAGAGTACCAAAAACTTTCAGATATATCCCAGTATATCCTTATTCCTAGAATAAAAGTTGCCTCTCCCAAGTAGTCTACGAAAATTTTTCATGAAAGCCAAGCTTTCACCGATTATATTATGGGAATGTCATTTCCAAGAAATGATATGCCATCATTATATAGGATAATCATTGTCAGTGCGCTCCCACTAACCTTCTTATATACACAAGAATCATCTTTGTTTTGAATTAAATCATATACCATTATGATCTTATCAAAACGTTAGTTCCAAGAACGCAATGCTTGCTTCAATCCATAAATGGATTGATTTAACTTGCAAACTTTGTTCGCTTGTTTTGGTATATCTAAACCGTCAGGTTTTTTATAAACATCCTCCAAAAGGTTTCTGTTTATGGAAAGCGGTTTTGATGTTCAGCTGTCATATTTCATAAATGAAACATGCAGCATTAGCAAGCATTTTCCGAATGAATTTAATCATGGCAACGGATAAAAGGTTTTATTGTAATCGACACCATGTTGATGACGATACTTGTTCGCTACAAGCCTAGCTTTGTACGTTTGTATGTTGCCATCCATGTTTGTCTTCCTTGAAGACTCATCTAGTACCAATAGGCCAATGCCTTTCGGTACATCAACCAGTGTCCAAACTTGGTTGATATACATGGAATCCAGTTCGGACTTCATGACGCTTTGCCTTAAAATGAGTCGATACCTTGTATCATTTCCTCATACGTAGCCGGTTTGTGTTCCTCAATAAAATTGACATCTACATGAGGTGAGATCAGAAACCCATACCTCCCAGGTTGTTTTCTCACTCTCGCCGACTTACGCAGATCTTGTGTATTCGAAGACTGTGGTACAGTTTCATCCCTGATGAATTGTTTATGTTCCGTTAAGGAATCGGTGCCTGGAACAGTATAATTGTCCAACACGAGCCACGGGGGGTTCGCGTGTTTCCCATATGTACTCCATCCCTTGATGTGTTTTGGATCCCCTAAAGTGAAGGGAACCAGATCGGAACACTTCCACCGGGGGTTTGATAATGACACCCGGGATTGGCGTGCCACGGGCTTGGTGCCCTTCCTAGTTACCGACTACCCCTTTGCATCGAGCACATCCCAAGAATATTGAAAAGAAATTTCGCATTCATTTAACAAACAAGAAAAAAATAGACAAGTTTCTTAAAGAAAATGAGAGTTTTATTCATATTCAAAGGACCTACTGCCCTTCTTACAACTCTTTGCGAGACATTTTAAGAGAGGCTTTTACAATGCTTTCTTCTTGTTCTTACTTTACAGTCCGAGCTTCTTCAGATCCTTCCATACTTGCACCGAGACCATGCCTAACAGGGTCCCCCCGCATCGAGCTCTCCACAGGCATCATTTAACCATGCATTTTCCCGGGATTTTACATTTCCCGAGTAAATCTGGAAGCCTAACCGAGGTCCTCGGTCTTTTCTCCCCGTGGTTCTCCCTGTGGGCTTTCTTTATTCTCATTCGGGGAAGACCACCACACTAATTGAGAACTGGCCTTGCGGACTTCCCATTGCCCTTGGCTGACTAGTTCCCTGACCGATCCTTTAGAATAGGTAACCTGCGAAACTGAAGATTGGTAAGCTGAGCAGGCGCAACACCTTCCCACAGAGGAACTTGTTCAGCCGCTGCCAACGGACATCACCCATCCAAAACATTACATTCCATTCCACAACTCAAAATGGATTGGTGGCCGTTGGCTAACCCCTTTACATTCCATTCCACAACTCAAAAAAGAAAACGCTTATGTTGATGTCATACATTTTTCATGCGAACCCGTTCTTCCTCTCGTTCTGATCTGCTTCTTCCCATTCCTTTCCCCCTCCATCCATTCTGTTGTTGAACTGTCCAACAACTAATGGTTTCCACCTACTACCATCGTCTTACTACGCAAATTGCTTTTTTCTTTTTCCCCACAGACGGCGCCAACTGTTGACAGCCGATTTTCGTTCCAGGGGCAATTTCGAGATAACTCCCCTGAGATAACCTTCCATCAACCTTTAATTTGTTTGGTTTGGGGATGACCAAAAGCAAATTTAGTAAAAGATGAAAAAGCGCACAAGCTAACAATAGAGTTTTAACGTGGTTTGGCGGAGCCAATACGACCTACGTCCACGGGCACAAAACGATGAGGGTTGTTTTTATTGGCAAGAGGTGACTCGGCCGACCTGTTTTGAGACAGGCTAGAACGCGACCGAGCAGTTGAAAGGAGTTACAAGTGGTATTCTTTTGTGTTACAAGTTGTTATATAGAAAAAAACCCAACTATACAAATGAGGCTACCCTCCCTTTATATACTAAGAAAGTGCAACACTGTTCCTACAACTTTATGAAAATTCTCGCGTGATGCCTGACTGATTGACGGGTCTTCTGCCCCAAGTCTGCCCTCGCCGAAAGTAAGCCTGCCGCCTGACGGTCAGTCACATCCCTCTGTTTTCTCCTCTGCGACAGCCTGTAAAGTGCTCTTGAGAAACGCCACGTGTCGAAGGAAAGATCCAACTCCTCTGATATTATGTCGGTCATTAAAAGGTCGGCCAAATGACTCGCCGGACTTCCAGAATTACTTCCCCCCTGACCCGAGATATCTGAGCTCATCGATCTGCTCAAGGAGCTGGTAGACCCGGTCTGATTCCCTGATTTAGTGTGGTCGGCCATAGCTCTCATGTGGTTGGTCTCTGAAACTGTGTTGTGCTACATCCTCTGGTCGGTCATACTCATCAACCGAGTCCCATGTCAGGCCGAAGAGCCGATACACATTTTCTGATCCCTTGACCTCCTAATGAGGTGGATTTCCTCTTCTGCCCTTACCGAACTGTATAAAAGACTTAGTACCAAAAATCCCCATCAATAATTTTATTTAAAATTAAAAAGATATCAATTATCTGATAATTTTATTCCTATTTTTGTTATTTGCTATTTTATGATTGATTAATTAAAATATGGATGGGGACACAGCAACAGACACTGGGGCCTGCCCAGTTAACGTAGTTTAGGGCCTACGTACCTAGATTAATCTGACATTGATAGTATTTTTATCCCCAATTATTTTAATCATATGCTAATGTAAATTGTTTGTTTTTAATCATTTGGTGCGGTTAGATGCTTCCAGAAGAGAGTGATTAAAGCAGGCAAGGGCGCAAGTTGCCAACTAAGGTTTGCGCCGCGCAAGGCAAGAGAAAAAGATTGACCCAACCGACAAATACACGTGGCTTTTGCACAATCATTGGAGGAAATTATTTTTCTGGAGATAAAAACGTTTCCATCAATTGATTATTGATCCCATGGGTTGGATGTTTTCGGATGCTAGAGCAGGACCAAATTAGATGGATGTGAGAAATTCTTTTTGTTATTTTTGTGTGGACAGAAAGGGTAGGTTATTCATGTGGAAGGAATTGCCCCTTCATATTTTGTTTTGCAGATTATTATTATTTTTTTATTTAGATGAAAAAAATTAATTTAAAGGCAAATTAGTAATAGCACACTATCCTCAAAAAAAAAAAAAAAAAATAAAATTGCAGAAATTTAAATTGTAGCTACATAACACTTTACGATCAATTATTTGGTCCCTAAATCAAATCATTTAAAATGCACCATCTAACTATTATCGGAACCACAAGAAAATGGTTATTGGGTCCGATTCTGAGTTTGCTGGCATCTTTAGTAGAATTTGGAATGATCCAGGTCTTGTAATATGAATCTGCACCGGCAAATGCAGACAGTGTTTGTGGGGTGTGTATCGTTTACTTAGATCATGAATAATTCTACATATAAGTTAAAACAACAATAATTATACATGCACAAATATACAAAGCAAAAGAAAGTTAGACAAACCTAAATATTCTGAGTAAGATATAAAAGAAAAGAAAAATTAAAACCAAGTCGAGTTATATTCTTTCCTTAAGAACTTATTAGCCCCGTCGTAGTGTACTACGAATCCGTGGCTAACATTCTCCTATGATTCTTGGTGACTTTTTGATTAAAGAGCACTTATTAGATCAAGAACAATGAACTTGGAAAATGGTGGAACTCTCTTGAAAATAAAATAACATTTTTTAATGTTTTTGCACAACCAACATTTATAAAAAGTGATGAAACCACTTCACTTAGCTTTTAACGCATAACCTGATGATGGGCCTCCTATGAGAACACTCCTAAAAGTTTGAAACGTTGTAAGGTCTAATGCTGGAAGGGAAATGAACCTCAAAAAAACTCAAAAGTCAGAATTCTGGCCGATGTAACCTATGTCAGGTCAGGTATAAATAATCATGTTAGGCAGGACATTCTACAAGTCAGGTCGAATATGTATCGTGTATCCAGTTTTGCAGAAGGGCACGATCTCTTTCCTTTTCAACCAAATCCCACAACAACTTCCACAATTACCTATTTCCATAATATTAGCTTTCCTTATCAAATGGGTATTTCCCTATTAACCAAACAGTCACACCCTATAAAAAGGAGACCAAAAACACACAAACAGATGGGAGAATTTTGATGGCTAGAGACTTTGGACTGATTCATGGAAGAACAATAAACACTAAACAATAACCCTAAATTTCCCAACTCTAGTAAGAGATCCAGCAACTAAACTAAAATTTTCAGAGACGTTTCTGAGCCAACAATACAAAAGGTAAGAACCTTAGGGTACCATAATCTATATTCTGTTGTTTTTCTGATTCTGATTTGACGCCGAATATCCAGCATGACATAATGTATGTCCGTCCGGACATGCAATTTTCGTATAGTAACTCCGGCAGTATAAACTGGCTACATCCGGCTGCGTATATTTGCTTCCATGTGATATATAGGACGGAAACCCAGAAGTAAATTCCATAGCTGATTCCGAATGGACGGTAGTATGGTCTGCACTTGGGTTCAATTCCACGTACCACTTGGAAACGATTACAGGCGTCTTCTTTACTGTTTTCTCATTATTATTATCATGTGATTATTTTATTTGTTTTATCACCGTCTTATTATCTGTTGGAGTTGATGCTTGGAGTGACAATTCGAATTGTATATTTTATTTTATTAATAAAATAACTACGTTTTCATTTCCTACCTTATTAATGGTATTGTCATTATGCGTATTAGATTGATGTATAGATATACTAAGAATGATATCGACCTTAGAATAGTCTTGTAGTAATACTGGACACTAGGTGATCCGACATTGGGATAAGTATTACTATTGTAAACTATTCTCAAAGTATATATATATTATTAGTCATTGATTTTGGAATACGGTCGAATTCCTATAACCTAGAAGACCAGCACATGTTGTATATTGGAATTAGAGTTATAATGGTTTAACCCGATGTACCATGAGTTTTGAAAACTCGTATAAACATTTGGGTATTGGTTGGACTGAATATTAAATGACTCATAGGTGATTCTTAATAGTTGAAAGTACACACCACCGTCAATAGGAACCTCATCGAGTCGAGTAGCATATGTAATTCTTTGACTATATGATAACATTGATTTTGTGTGAGATCCTTCACACTTTGATGCCATGTATGTCAGAAACCTTTCATGGTCTGGCCTCTAGATGTTCGTTGGGTGTGGACCGATGCACTTAGTAATCAAGTGCGAAGCAAGATAGGATCTATCAACCATATATGTACCATAAAGGGTTTAGGTATCCATGTGATTAAAGTCACGATTCTTAAAGCTTTGGCCAAAGTCGATCACCTAGGGTGGATCGCATCAATTATGAAGAATCATGGGCATGTCGACATGAGATGTGCACCTCGAAAACTTGACGGTATATTCTATGTTTCCTAAGCATAATTCAGATAGCCTACGACATAGGGATTGTTAAACATATGTGATGACCTCGACTTGTATAATTCAGAAAGGTCGTTCGTGTTCTTCACAAATTCGGAGGTGGCCGAATTACGTACATATTAGCTAGGCTTATATGACAAACGTGTCTGGACTTAGAGAGTCCCAATAAGAAGTGTAATCGTTGAGCACTTGTGTAGCCAATTAATTTTGATAAAAGATAATATTCGATATTATGATTATCAACTAAGATAATCAAGTATTATTGGATAATATTAATTATTTACTATGACCTAATTGGATTAATTCAATAATTACACAAGGGCTTAATTGTAAAATCATAATTATCTCAACCATTTGACGATATTATGGTAATTGTAAGTATGTAATAATAAGTGGTTTTGGCTTGATTTAATTGAATTAAATCAAAATGGCAAACATTTAACTAATAAATTTCCTAATCTTTGGCTTGATTTAATTGGATTAAATCAAAGTGGGAGACAATGGAGATTTGTCACACCAAATTATACATATTTGGATAAATTAGATTAAGCCCACATAAAAGTTGATTACAACTTTTATTAATTAAAAATTACCTAAGTTTGCTATAAATAGAAGCCTTATGAATGTTTTAATTAAGCAAAGCAAAAGCTTAAGAAAGCTAAGTACAAGCAAATTCTTAGAGAAATTAGCCTAAGTTAGAGAAGTGTTTAGAAAAGCTTGTGAGGTCTCTACAACATTTCATCTAGGAGAAATCAAGATTGGATCTTGGATTGAAGCTTGCAAACATTAGAATCAAGATTGGATCTTGGAGTAAAGCTTGCAAACCTCGAAGGTTTTCCTACTATTTCAACAAAGAGAAGAATATTGAATCTTTGCATTAAGCTTGCTAGGTAATTTTGAACTTCTCTTAAGTTATGTTCTTTTATATATTGGATGCATGATCACAAAAATTAATGTTGAAATAAGGTTAATAAATTGTGTTAGGATGCTTTGGAAGTAGAAACACAATATGTTTGTTATTAGGTCAAAATATTTATGTTAGACATAAACATAAAATTAGAGTTTGGAACCTGGATTAAAGCTTAGAGCTATGGGTACCATTCTAGAATCACTTGACCACCTTTGGGTGACCTAGAATTATTCACGAGACATTTCTTATTGGGATTCTAATTTGGTTTGTGTATTGGATTCAAAATTTACGCAAGTGCGTATTTAGAATAAATTTATGTTTTTGTAAAAATATTTGTTATTTTGAAAAACTTGAATTTTATTCTATAAAATGTGTTGATGTTGGTTTTGATGTTAAAAATTAATTTTGGGTGTTTTTGAAGTGTTTAGGGAGAGTTGGAAACAATTAAGGTAATAAACCCTAATTCCTTCAACTCACTTTCCATTGAGCTGAAGGAAATTAAATCAACAAACAAATAAAAAAAAATTAATGTGAGGAGAGCTTGGTGCTACAGTGCGCGCGCGCACTGTAGCGCGTGACCTCACGCGCTTGTGCACCCTTGACGCGCGCTGAATTTATTTTTCTTTGTTATTCAGCTTCCGAACTTCGATTCAGCCCCAGTTTTTTCCTATACACTCGTAATGAAAATATTGTATTTCATTAAATATTTTAAAATTACATCTATACTTGATATCCATGGGTTAGACTCATTTCCGTTGCGTGGGGCACCGATCCGACCCTAGGGTTCAACATCTGCCCCAACACTATCATCGTTTGTTGTGAGATTATCGTATTGTAAGTATACGGTGTCAATTTTGAGTAAATGATGAATAAAGAGTGTCGCACCCACATGGATTGAAATAGAATTCACACCATGTAGTATAATTAATAAACTTAACTTTATTTAGAAATCAATTTAAAATAAACTAAAGAAGCAAAAATTCAAAACGTTTTTGTTGATGGTGTTTTCAAGCACTACAGTATTTAAGACAGCGCGACAAGGACAAAAGGGTAAACTCTCTCTCTGGTTGAGGTCATGTAGCCGACCCGACCACAACATGTGAAGATCGACCACTTTGGTTCATATGACCGAGCACTATAGAGGTCGGCATGAACACTCTCAGCATAAAAAATTGTCATGGCCAACCTCATTAAGACCGACCAGACAACGGGCCGTGTTCAAGACAACAGCACCCCATTCTTATGGATAAGATAAGAAAGATATCCTGCTCTCGCAAGGAGAAGGAGTCAGAATCCAAAAGGGAATACGGAAGAAGAAGGCATTTCCGGATCAGGAAACCATGCAAGAAGAGAAGACTGAGTACAAATAGGATTTCTTATGCAAATAGGAGTCTGATTTCTGTATTATTATAAATAGGAGGGTAGAGCATGTGTAAAAGACATCTGAAAATCATCACAAGAGTGAGAGATTAGAGTCATAAAGTTCCAATTTGTAAGAGCAAATGAGAGGCCTGAGAGGTGTATTTGAGTAATAAAAAGAGTACCACCATGTTCTTGTCCGTGGACGTAGGTCGGATCTCAAAATCCAACGAACCACGTTAAATCACCTTGTCTGATTGGCGTATTTCTTTTTTTTCCGCTAAGTTTGCTTTTGGTTTCCCGCATAACCAAACAAATTCACAGTTGAAGGAGGGTTCCCTCGGAGGTGATATTCCCGTATTACCCTGAGACCAAAATCCACCGTCAACAGTTGGCGCCGTCTGTGGGGAACTCTACGAAAAACAACTCGCGTAATAAGACAAATGGCGGAAGGCGGAAACCAACAATCATCAGGGAGCTCGGCTGCAGATTGGATGGAAAAGATCGAGGAAAACCTTAGGAAAGAAAGGGAGGAAAACCAAACTCTGCTAAAAACCATAGTAGACCGGTTGGAAAGGATAGAAGGAGCCCACAATGGACAATTCGAGGCCGGGACTAGCCGACGAAGGAATGAAATAGCGGAA
Source organism: Zanthoxylum bungeanum (assembly GCA_019454045.1). Lineage (NCBI taxonomy): Eukaryota > Viridiplantae > Streptophyta > Magnoliopsida > Sapindales > Rutaceae > Zanthoxylum > Zanthoxylum bungeanum. The sequence continues at coordinate 31,278 of SKCR01024111.1, forward strand.
GGAAAGAGAATTGTCGATGTAAGTGAGGACGACGGACCCCGGAGGAGGGATCCCTACAGGGTAAGATCTGTGGTGGTGCAAAGAGACTCCCAAACCGAGGACACATGGGAGGAGGAAGATGACAAATCATCACCAGACTCCTCCTACGATAGCCCTCACAGCACTCGGAGAAGAAGGAAAGAACATACCGAAAAGGTGCGAGAAGACACCGACCCTGAGAAACGCCACTCCCGAGATAGCAGAAAGAAAAGAAACCACAGGGGGCGGCATGGAACCAAAGACAGCAGCATGAAATCTTGGTTACGGGAGGAGCTGGTCAAATGGGGAGTATACCCCAATGCAAACAGAGGGGATGTCCAGGACGGCAAAGATGAGTCCCCCCTCACAGAAGAAATAAAATCAGAGAAATTCCCAAAAAGATTCAGCATGCCGAACATGACACCATACAAGGGCCATACCGATCCCAAAACTCACATTGAAGGTTTCGTCCTACTAATGGAGGTGCAAGGGGTAACAGGGGACGCCATCTGCAAAGTGTTCCCCTTAACTCTAGCCGGACCGGCCATTCTATGGTATAGAAGCCTAGCCCCAAGAAGCATCAGCAGCTTCGCACAACTGAGAAAGTCATTCATACGACACTTCAAGGGGGCTTGTGTCCCCAGAAAGACAATTGGAGAACTAAGACTTATGAAACAAGGAGACGATGAACCTTTGAAAATATTTATTGAAAGATACCACAATATGGTACTCGAAGTCGGAGGGTACGAATCCCCCGAGGCCCTGGAAAGCTTGAAAGGAGCCTTGAAAGTCGGGAGTCTATGGACCCACCTAGGGATCCAGGACACCCCGGACTACGCAACCGCCCTAGAGGTGGCCCGAAAATTCGTTCAATTAGAAAACGAGGAGAAAATATCCCGAAGAGGGAACACCATCAGAGAAATGACCACAACGTAAGGGGACATGCCACGAATGGGTGCAGAGACCTGCGGGAGCAGGTGGAAGACTTGGTGAAAGAAGGCTATCTCAGTGTGTACATGGACCATTCGATTTTTGAGGTCGACCAAGTTGATAGCGGAAGTCATCCGGTCGAATGCGTGGAAAGCTGAGATGCAGAGAGGATGTATTAAGAAGAGCCTTGCTTGTAGTGACCAGTGTAGAGTTGCAAGAAAGGCAACAAATCCCAAAAAGGTGAGTAAACCTCTTCTGACTTAGGTTGACATTTGATTATGCTTGTTTGTTATGGCTCACACAATGATTTTGATATTTGTTTTCCGGCTCGGGTCTGCTCTTGTACCGCCGAGACTGATGTCTCTTTCCGGCTCGGGTCTGCTCTTGTACCGCCGAGAACGATGTCTCTTTCCGGCTCGGGTCTGCTCTTGTACCGCCAAGACCGATGTCTCTTTCCGGCTCGGGTCTGCTCTTGTACCGTCGAGATCGATGTTTGTTACAGCTCAGGGTCGGGTTACGTCCCACCGAGTCATGCTCATTGGTCTGGGGACGGGACATTCCCCCAGAGCCAAGTACCTCTTTCAGCTCGGGGTCGGGTTACGTCCCACCGAGTCATGCTCATTGGTATAGGGACGGAACATTCCCCCAGAGCCAAGTACCTCTTTTAGCTCGGGGTCGGGTTACGTCCCACCGAGTCAGCCCTTCGGACTGGGGACGTAACATTCCCCCAGGTCCAAGTGCCTTTCTCAGCTCGGGGTCGGGGTACGTCCCACCGAGTCAGCCCTTCGGACTGGGGACGTAACATTCCCCCAGGTCCAAGTGCCTTTCTCAGCTCGGGGTCGGGGTACGTCCCACCGAGTCAGCCCTTCGGACTGGGGACGTAACATTCCCCCAGGACCAAGTGATTCAAAC
>SKCR01024112.1:0-32863 GCA_019454045.1 Zanthoxylum bungeanum
TTCCCAATATGTGAGTTTAAGGGGAGAGTTGCACAAAAGACATGCCAACGGTATCCATCTGAAATGTTTAAGAAAAGAAGATGCTCAGAAGGTTATGGAAGAGGTGCACGCTTGAGTATGTGGACCGCACATGAACATATTGAATTTGTCTTGCAAGATAGTGAGGTAAGGATTCTACTGGTTAACCATGGAAGCTGACTGTGCAAAGCTAGTGAAGCACTGCCACGATTGCCAGGCACACAACAACTTGAACCATCTACCGCATACGAAATTGCATGGACTATCACAACCATGGACTTTCTCAGCGTGGGATATTGACATGATTGGTGAAATCAGGCCACAAGCGTCGAATGGACACCGCTTCATATTAGTGGCAATAGACTATTTTTTGAAGTGGGTAGAAGCTGAGTCATTCCGTAATGTTACGACAAAGCAGATGGCCAAGTTCATAGCCTGGAATATATATGTCGCTACGGAATGCCACATCACGTAGTGATGGACAATGGGGTCCAATTTCAAGGAGAAATAAAGACGATGTTGCAGAAGTATGGGATAGGGCATCATAAATCAACACCTTCCAGGGCACATGCTAATGGGGCAGTAGAGGCGGCCAACAAAACCATAAAGAAAATACTAACTAAGATGACAAAAAGCTATAAAGATTGGGCTGACAAACGCTCTTAGCAAAGATGACAAAAAGCTATAAAGATTGGCCAAGTTCACACATCACTACCCTCCACTCAGCAAACGCTCACGCACTCAGCAAGCGCTCACGCCCCCTAAACTACAAATGCACCAGCCTCCACTAACCTTCACTTTAACGCACCTCAACCTAAGCAAACCCTTTACTCTCCTTCACGCCAGCCCTACACGCACTCACCTGGCCCATCACGTCCTCACTCAGTCCAGAAGTATCTCACGCCAGCCATAAGTGACCTCAACAACTCACGCTTAGCCACCTATAATCCACTCACGCACAGCCACTGCCCCAACGCAAACTGCCATAATTTGCACCTTTAAACTGCTCTCTGTTCAGCCCCTCAAACTGTCGAGACATAGCCCACTGCCCTGCCAGAACATTACCGCACAAATACCCTTTCAAACTGTCTAGAAAACACCCCAAAACTGCACAACAAACTGCCTAGTCCTTAGCCTTAAAACCGCATAAAAAAGCAGCCTATTACCCTCCAAACACGCCAAACAAACCCCTAAATTACCAAAAAATAGTGACCACAAAATACAACGAAAACAACAGCGAAACGGAGTGAAAACAGCAGCTCAAACAGTAAAACAGCGAAGAAAAAATGTTGGATTAGTGAACCAGAAAAGTTACGGAACATCAACCCTTCCGACGGCCGTGTAACGCACTTTTGTGAGACGATAAAAGAGGTTAGACCTGAGGGCACCGTTTTTATTTATTGTCTTTCATTTATTTTTATTTATTTTAATATATTATCGCATGAGAGTCGTTTATTGAGGCATGGTGTGAATTTTGGATGAACGGAATATTGGTCCCCTCTTGTGGTATATCAGATGGAAACCGGACGTAAATTCCGTAGCCGAATCTGAATGGACAGTAGTGCGGTTTGTACTCGGGATACAACGCCACGTACCACTTGAGAGACACGTATTTCGTTTCATCCAAACTTGTATTGAGCATGATGTAGTTAATAGATTATTTATTTAAGAATGATTAACCGTTAGTATGTTATTTATTTATGCATGATTTCGTTCTTTAATTTCGCATTAGTAATTTAGTTTACGTTTTTGTTGAAATAATTATTTATTTGTTTTTTGCGATTGGATGATTTTACGTGGTGCTATATGCTTGCCGTTATAATGACTTATTTTTTAAAGCATGCGAACTTAGTCATATGATTTATTTCGATGAATGCGGATTATATATAGGTTGTTCTTGAGCAGGTTGCGTAGATTCAGTTAAGATATTGCATAAATCACATCATTACAAGTGGCATAAGTAAGGGACCATTCTGAACCCAATGGTTTGAGGTCTTCCCTTGTGAGGGGTGAGTGCGGCCTTAAATCTTTGTCCCGGTTCACACCGGGTGGAGACTCCATGTTATTTTTCCGGTTTAGTTCCCCCGCGGGCTATTTTGTACTCCCAACTAGGTCGCGAGCCTAGAACAGTGTCACCGATTTCTGTGTCCTACAGTGTGGCGACTCCACTGGGGATCTAGAGAATCGGCCCCGAAATCATGTCTTGTGATGTGTATGATTTGTGCTTTAGTTGACCGTTTCTATAGTGGGTTGAGGGGGTTTTAAAATGCTAGTGGGCCAACTAGTGTAAAATTTTTTAAATGGGCTTATATATTACATACATTGCACGTATCTCATGCATCCATGCATACACGCATCATGTTAACCCCATGTCTAAAAGCCATCATAGATATCCGTTGGGTTAGAGAAGAAAAAAAAAGGGTTTGTTAAGAGGAGTTTAGCAAACATGGATAGCGGGGAAAAGGAAATCGAGAAATAGAAAACCTTACGGCAAGGATAGAGAGACCATTGGGGCCCTTCAGAAAAAAAAGAGAGAAAAAGAAAAAGAAAAAGAAAAAAAAAGGGTTGTTTAGTCCTTAATAGTTAGGCGTAAGTCCGATGATGAAATTGATTGCTTTAGAGTGAAACTTTAGAAACGATAAACCCTTGACGTACTTTTATCTGACGCTTTGAGTAATTGATCTATGTTAGACTCGTAAGCACCTGATTATGGTTCTTAGCGGTGAAAACCTGAGTAGTTAGCAAATTGACTAGTCGAAGAAATTGTAGGTCGGTGAATGACCGTTTGTTTAGATGTCTATCCTGACTTGCTTGTGTTATGATGTGTGGTATGGTTGAAAATAAAAGAAAAGTCTCTAAAGTAAAAAAACAATAGACCGCCTATAACCGATAAGCGTGAAGCTACCCATGGGCGAGTATTAGGACCACCATGAGGAGAAATTCTACCTTAAAAGGTAGGTGTGCAAAGAATGAAAAAAAAAAGAAAAAAAAAAAGAGAAAAGAAAAAAATGAAGTTCAAAATGAAAAGAAAAAATGAGAGACAAATGCAAAGAAATATAAAACCATACCACATTGAGCACGAAAACGCAATTGTGGAATATAATTGAGACATCTAGGTTGGTTTGACCCACCGATCCCGATTTTTGAAATGAAATCATTGAGTTGGCTTGCTTAAGGATCAAGCTGTGAAAGAACCTTTGCACACACACACTTTGAGCCTGGAAAATATCATTTATTCAAAAATTCAGATTTGAGTTGCATGGAGTGTTTTGAATGTTCTCTGGTTTCATTACTGGGCATTCCTTGAGGACGACAATATGTATAACTATTGGGACTATTTCGTAGCATGTGATATAGTATGATGATATGGAAGGCCCCACCATGTGGTTCATCTTGACCAAGTGCAAACAGCGGAGAGCAGAAAGCTAAATCAAGACTGGGGGCGACAGTCTACCACATCGTGAATCAGGGACATAACAAGATATTGAGTCATGAGACCAGAGAGAAGACTGAGCAATCACCTGGAGAACTAACGGAAGACCTAACCCAACGAAATAGAAATTCATTCATGCATGCATGCATACACGTAACACATTTTGCATTCTTTTTTTGTGTTTGTTTTGTATTCACAGGTTTCAAAGAAGAAAAGAGAAATCGACAAAGACAAGCCAACCAGAATCAGCAACATATGAGAAGTAGTTTTGGGGATGAGTCCCAGGGTTGAGCCCATATCAGTTTCAGTTTTGGGGATGAGTCCTAGGGCCGAAGCCCACGTCATCAGAGTTTTGGAATGAATCCCAGGTCGAGGCCACACAGCAGCAGGGTTTTTTGAATGAATCCTAGGGTCGAGGCCCACATCGTCAGAATTTTGGAATGAATCCCAAGGCCGAGGCCTACATTATCATCAATTTCAGGAATGAATCCCAAATGGGGAAGCCCGTATTATCAGCAGTTTTCGAGAATGAATCCCAGGGGGTCGAGGCCCACATTATCACTAGTTTCGGGAATGAAGCCCAGAGAATAAAGCCCACATTCATCACAATTTGGGAATGGACCACCTCACAACACAATACGGGAATGAACCATCAGTATCAGTCTTGCCGGGTATGGCACTCTGGGGGCGAGACCCATAGCAGTATCAAGTTGGGACGAGGTCCATATCAGTATCAGTTTGGGGCGAGGCCCACATCAGTGTCAGTATGGGGGCGAGGCCCATATCGGTATCAGTTTGGGGCGAGGCCCACATCAGTATCAACATGGGGGCGAGGCCAATATCAATATTAGTTCAGGTTCGAGGCCCACATCTTTATCAGAATCTGTCTCGCCGGGTATGGCACTTTGAGGGCGAGGCCCGCATCTTTACCAGAATCAGTTTCAGGGATGAGTCCCAGGGCCGAGGCCTACATCATCATCAGTATCAGTTGCAGAGATGAGCACCAGGGCCAAGGCTTATGTCATCATCAGTATCATTTGTGGGGATGAGTCCCAGGGCCGAGGCCTACGTCATCATCAGCATTAGTTGCAGGGGATGAGTCTCAAGGCCGAGGCCTATATCAGCATCAGCATCAGTTTTGGGGATGAGTCCCAAGTTCGAGGCCTACATCATCATCAGTATCAGTTTCAGAGATGAGTCCCAAGGTCGAGGCCCACATCAGCATCAGTATCAGTTTCGGGGATGAGTCCCAAGGTTGAGGCCCACATCATATCAGCATCAGTATCAGCAATTTTGGGGATGCGTCCCAGGGTCGTGACCCACATCATTGGGGATGCGTCCCAGGGTCTTGACCAACATCATCGTCATCAGTTTTGGGGTTGCGTCCCAAGGTTGTGACCCACATTGTCAGTGGTATTGGGATGCGTCCCATGGTCGAGGCCCTTGTTATTGGTTGCAGTTATCGGGATGCGTCCCAGGGTCGAGGGCCCACTGCATCATCAGTTGTAGTTCTGGGATGTGTCCAAGGGTCGAGGACCCACTACATCATCAGTTTGAGGGCGAGGCCCACTTTGTCAGCGGTATTGGGATGCGTCCCAGGGTCAAGGGCCCCCGTTGTCGGTTGTAGTTTCGGGATGCGTCCCAGGGTCGAGGGCATTGACATGATTGGAGAAATCAGGCCACATGCGTCGAATGGACACCGCTTTATATTAGTGGCAGTAGACTATTTTTTGAAGTGGGTAGAAGCCGAGTCATTCCGTAATGTTATGGCAAAGCAGATGGCCAAGTTCATAGCCCGTAATATAGTATGTCGCTACGGAATGCCACATCACGTAGTGATGGACAATAGGGTCCAATTTCAAGGAGAAGTAAAGACGATGTTGCAGAAGTATGAGATAAGGCATCATAAATCAACACCTTACAGGGCACAGGCTAATGGGGCAGTAGAGGTGGCCAACAAAACCATAAAGAAAATACTAGCTAAGATGACGTAAAGCTATAAAGATTGGGCTGACAAACAACCGTATGCCTTATGGGGATATATAAATTTAGTGAGAAAAGCAATGGGAGCCACACCCTATGCTTTGGTTTACGAAATGGAGGCAGTATTACCAGTGGAAATAGAGATACAATCAATGAAGGTACTCGCATAGGCGGAATTGCCTGAGCAGGAATGGGCCTCGCAGAGGTTCGAACAGCTAGTACTACTGGATGAGAAAAGGATAAAGGCCTTGAACCACATGCAGCTATACCAGAAAAGGCTGGCCCAAGCGTTCAACAAGAAGGTGCGCCCCACCAAGATCAGAGACGGCGATCTAGTGCTCAAGCAGTCGAAGCCATTGACGATGGACCAAGGGTAAAGTTCAGGCCCAATTGGGAAGGACCCTACCTAGTCAAAAAGGTGATGGGGAATGAGGCAGTAAGACTGTCAGATTTGGAAGGGAACGAGTTCACCGAGCAATCAATGTGGACAGGCTGAAACAATACTTTGCATAAAGAAAGGCTCGTTGGGTTGAAAATCCGCAAAGGACAGCCCAAGCAAAATATAGAGCATGAGGGAGCAAGAAAAATGACTAATTGTAAAATCCGTGAGGAACAGTTAGCGAAAGAGGTACCCTTGCAATGCAGTTTATTTCCTACATATGTACTAAGAAGTAATGCAAACACCTTTAGTGAAACAAATGTTCAAGATGCTCATAGATTGCATAAATCCCATCTAATCGAGAAAGATTAGAGTCAAGTGATTACAAATCATGTCTTTTGTTTCTTAAAGGCTGGACCAAGTGTAGGCACTGCATTTTTGCATATAAGTCCCAATGATGAGTCTCGTATGGAGACACTACCTCTTTAGTTATGAAAGCCGCGAGAAACGGACTTTGGAAGGGTAAAGTTGGAAATTGGTATTTTTATGGATTTAACTTAACTCGTTGGGTTAGCTTCGGGTTCGCTTGTTGGACCTCCGTTTTAAAACACATGTCACAAAATTAAATTAAAACCAATTGAAACCAATTAAATTGAAATTAAATTAAATTAAATTAAAATCAAAGCTAATTAAATTAAATTAAACTAAAATACAATTGAATTAAATTAAACCTAATTAAATTAAATTCCTAATTAAAATAAATCATTTCCAATATTAAATCACTTCCAAATTAAAATCAAATTAAATGATTCACTCACCAATTTAAATCCATCCCCATTTACATGATTTTTTTTCCTTCCAAATAAACCCATGCAGAAACCCTAATACACTACTATATAAACAACAAACCCTAATCATCTTGGACCTCTCTCTTACCTCTCTCTCTCACGGCCAACAAGAAAACCCTAACAACCCACTCACGGCACAGACGCAGCTCTGTCTCCTCTCTCACTATAATCCTCTCGGCAACTCTACTGCCAGCACCCCCTACATGTGAACGGTAGCCTCCTTCTACCCTAACCTTCTTTCAACCCGACTCATGGCAGCCAACTCCCCACATCCACACGGAACTTCACCAAGGCAAAACGAATAAACCCTAATGACTATAGTTCACGGCCTTAACCCTCACTAACTGAACAATCACAGAGCCACCAACGACAACTCTCATCAGCCCTCTCTTCTCCCTCATCTCTACTCTACAAGCATCAACAAACTGAGCACACTCAAACAAAAAAAAAACCTAAAACACATGCCACACACATACCTCAATATTCGGCTTCAGACCCTGAACACTCACACGGGCACAGACCATCACGGACTACTCTCCCTCATGCCACAATCATGCACTACACGTAAACAGCAAAAACCCTAGCAGCCCTCAACGCCACTCTATCTTCTTGCCCTTCACGCCTGGCTCCCATCTTTCACGTAAACAAACCATACAGCCACGTCCTTCACACATCACTACCCTCCACTCAGCAAACGCTCACGCACTCAGTAAACGCTCACGCCCTAAACTACAAACGCACCAGCCTCAACTAACCTTCACTTTAACGCCCCTCAACCTAAGCAAACCCTTTACTCTCCTTCACGCCAGCCCTCCATGCACGCACCTGGCCCATCACGTCCTCACTCAGTCCAGAAGCATCGCACGCAAGCCATAAGCTACCTCAATAACTCACGCTTAGCCACCTAAAATCCACTCACGCACAGCCACTGTCCCAACGCAAACTGCCCTAATTTGCACCTTTAAACTGCTCCATGTTCAGCCCCTCAAACTGTCGAGACATAGCGCACTGCCCTGCCAGAAAATTACCGCACAAACCACCCCTTCAAACTGTCCAGAAAACACCCTGAAACTGCACAACAAATTGTCTAGTCAGTAGCCTTAAAACCGCATAAAACAACAACCCATTACCCCTCCAAACACGCCAAAACAGTCCCCTAAATTACCAAAAAATAGTGACCAGAAAATAAAACAAAAACAGCAGCGAAATGGAGTGAAAACAGCAGCTCAAACAGCAAAAAGAAGAAAAAACGTTGGATTAGTGAACTAGAAAAGTTGCGGAACATCATTGTTTAGACCTGAGGGCACCCTTTTTATTTATTGTCTTTCGTTTCTTTTTATTTATTTTAATATATTATCGCATGAAAGTCGTTTATTGAGGCATGGTGTGAATTTTGGATGAGCGGAATATATGTCCCCTCTTGTGGTATATCGGATGGAAACCGGACGTAAATTCCGTAGCCGAATCCGAATGGACGATAGTGCGGTTTGTACTCGGGATACAAGGCCACGTACCAATTGAGAGACACGTATTTCGTTTCATCCAAACTTGTATTTGAGTATGATGTAGTTAGTAGATTATTTATTTAAGCATGATTTAACCGTTAGTATGTTATTTATTTATGTATGATTTAGTTCTTTAATTTCGCATTAGTAATTTAGTTTACGTTTATGTTGAAATAATTATTTATTTGTTCTTTGCGATTGGATGATTTGACGTGGTGCTATATGATTGCCGTTATAATGACTTATTTTTTAAGGCATGCGAACTTAGTCATATGATTATTTCGATGAATGCGGACTATATATAGGTTGTTCTTGAGCATGTTGCGTAGATTCGGTTAAGATATTGCACAAATCACATCATTACAAGTGGCATAAGTAAGGGACCATTCCGAACCCAACGGTTTGAGGTCTTCCCTTGCGAGGGGTGAGTGCAGCCTTAAATCTTTGTCCCGGTTCACACCGGGTGGCGACTCCATGTTATTTCTCCGGTTTAGTTCCCCCGCGGGTTATTCCGTACTCCCAACTAGGCCGCGAGCCTAGAACAGTGTCGCCGATTTCTGTGTCCTACACCAAGGTCAAGAGATCTAGGAAAACAACCTCGGGAATGAGGACGAACACAGAGCCTCGAGAATAAGGATGGTTCAGATCTTAAAAAAAATTAAAATTAGCTCGCTGAGTTGAAAACCTGAAAAGGCGACTCATGCAAGATAGAGCAATCCGCTAAGTTGAAAATCCGGCTTAGGCAAAAAAAAAAAAAAATAAAAAAAAAAAAAATTTAGCTCGCTGAGTTGAAAACCTGAAAAGGAAACTCATGCACGATAAGAGCAATCCGAAAGGACAGCTTATGCAAAAGATAGAAAGGATCTTGATCCATGGGACCAAAGAAAACTAGCAATCACCAGAGTAGAATTGATAGGAGGAAACTCTAAGCAGGCCAAAGGGGCGATCAAAGACTTCCTAAATGAGTAGAGAAAGCCCTCTAGCGTAAGGAAGGCCTAACCAAGGATGGCATCAAGAGAACCCATCGGAATATGGAATGCATCCATGCATACATGCATACACGTCGCATACACATAATTTTTGTTTTGTGTTCGAATATTTTGAAGAAAAAGAAAAGCGGCGAGGGCAAGCAACTCCTCGGGAATGAGGACGAGCATGGGGTGAAGTGCCTCACGGCCCACATTATCAACAGTTTGGGAATGAATCTAATAGGTCATAGCACCTCATCATCATGAAAAAAAAACTCCCCAGTAGATCGAAGAGTCAATAGGACCAAAACACTATCACTCAACTCAGTTCGGGAACAAATCCCAGAGATCGAAGCATCTCACACTCAGTGGTTCGGGAAAAAAATCCAGAGGTCGAAGCACCTCGCCATCAACTAAACCCATTTCAGGAACAAATCCCAGAGATCGACGCATCTCACACTCGGTGGTTCGGGAACAAAACCCAAGGGTCAAAGCACTTCGCCATCAACTCAACTCAGTTCGGGAACAAAACCCAGAGATCGAAGCATATCACACTCGGTGGTCCAGGAACAAAACCCAGGGGTCAAAGCACCTTTCCATAAACTCAAATCAGTCCGGGAACAAATCCCAGAGATTGAAGCATTTCACACTCGGTGGTTCGGGAACAAAACCCAGTGGTCAAAGCACATCGTCATCAATTCAACTCAGTTCGGGAAAAAATCTCATAGATCGAAGCATCTCACACTCGGTGGTTCGGGAACAAAACCCAGGGGTTAAAACACATCGCCATCAACTCAACTCAGTTTGGGAACAAATCCCAGCGGTCGAAGCATCTTACACTCGGTGGTTCGGGAATAAAACCCATGGGTCAAAACACATCGCCATCAACTCAACTCAGTTCGGGAACAAATCCCAATTGTCAAAGCATCTCACACTCGGTGGTTTGGGAACAAAACCTAGAGGTCGAAGCACCTCGCCATCAACTCAACTCAACTCAGTTTGGGAATAAATCCCAGAGATCGAAGCATCTCACAAAAACAACGAAACCACAGGTAAGTCCGGCAATGGCCGATGAACCAGGTAAGCAAAAATACATGCATGAATTTAATAGGATTGTCACTGTCACATACTGCACAAGCCCAATCAAAGTGGGGGCGACTGTAGACACTGTATTTTTACATAAGCCCAATGACGAACCTCGTATGGAGGCACTACCTGAAAAGTCATTCTTAGCATATCTATACATCAATCTAATATGCATAATGACAATACCATTAATAAGGTATGAAATGAAAAATGTAGTTATTTTATTAATAAATAATAAAATGTAAAATTCGGATTGGCACTCCAAGTACCAACTCTATCAAACTCCCACTTGCTTAGTGCCAATCTGGATGGTACCGTAGACCCATCTCCTCCACATGTTTATCGAATAACTTAGGAGGTAAGGCTTTGTAAGCGGGTCTGCTATGTTGTCTTATCCTTGAACCTCCAAGACTACTATGTCTTTTCGTTCAATTATCTCTCTAATTACGCTGTATTTCCTTTCCACGTGTTTAGACTTAGAATGCACCCTCAGCTCTTTAGCCTGCGCGATGGCTCCGTTATTATCTCAGTACAATGAGATCGAATCTGCAATACCAGGCACAACACCACCAGTTCTGTGATAAAATTTCTAATCCAAACAGCTTCTTTAGCAGTTTTTGAAGCTGCTATAAATTCAGCCTCAGTGGTGGAATCAGCTGTTGAGCCTTGCTTTGAACAACGCCAACTAATTGCACCACCGTTAAGGGTAAATATGTATCATGATGTAGATTTTCTATCATCTGGATCTCCCTGGAAGTCGGAGTCTGTATAACCTTAACTTGTAGCTCACTTTCTCCATATATCAGAAACTTATCCCTAGTACCTTTAAGATATTTCAGGATATGTTTCACAGCTGTCCAATGATCATTACCAGGATCAGATTGATATCGACTGGTCATACTGACGCCGAAACTGATGTCAAGTCTAGTACATAACATAGCATACATTATGCTTCCAATACAAGAAGTATATGGCAAGTTAGACATTCTAACTCTCTCTTCCTCAGTTTGAGGTACCATTTTGTTCGAAAGATGTATGTCGTATCGGAAAGGTAGATTTGTTGCCTTGTAGTTGGTAAAACCGTATATTTCAAACGTCTTGTCTATGTACGTCAATTGTGAAAACCCTATAAACTTCCTAACTCTATCTCGGTAGAGCCTTATTGTAGGCACTGCATTTTCGCATATAATTCCTGATGATGAGCCTCATACGGAGGCACTACCCTTTAAGTTGCGAAAGTCGCGGGAAACGGACGTGGGAAGGGAAAAGTCAGAAATTGATACCTCATTGGATTTAATTCGTTTGCTTAGCTTCGGGTTTGCTCGTTGAACCTCTATTTTAAAACTTATCCTTGGCCCAAAACCCCCCACAAGCCACACACCAAGCCCACCAAAATAACCAACCACACGCCCAAACCTTCCAACCACACGCCCAAACCCTCTAATTCACGCCCATCCCATCCAAAATAATAATTAACACATTAAACACATGTTGAAATAAAAAACAAATCACCTTCCCAAATTAAAAGATTCAAATCAAATCTCATCAATCACCTCCCTAATTAAATTAAATCCATTTCCTAAACTAAAACAATCCTCTCCCTAAATTAGATAGATTTTACCTTATGACACACTAATTAGAGATATCCCCATAATTACACAATATTCTTTCCCTACCTGTACAAGGATAACCTACACCTTCTCCTATAAAAAGACACCTAAACCAAACCCGTGAAGACCCTGGCACATTCACGCAAAAAAAACAAAAGAAAATAACCATTCCATCACCTAGCATTCACGGCACACAATAATTCATAAAGAAAATCATCGCCCTCACGTACACTACCCTCATAAACACACACAGCCACTCACAGCCCTCAAACTTACAGCCCTCGAACTCAGTACACTACCCTCACAAACACACACAGCTTCTCACAGCCCTCAAACTCACGTACACTACCCTCCCAAACACACACAACCACTCACAGCCCTCAAACTCGCATACACTACCCTAGCACATTCACACCACTCACGCACACACTACCCTAGCACTCACGCCCAACACAAAGAAATTTCCCCTGCAATTGCCATGAATCAGCCCTGTCTATTGCCGCACACAACAGCCAAACCAGTCCCCTCCATTGCCGCACACAACAGTCAAACCAGCCCCTCAATTGCCGCATAAACTGCCCAGAAAATACCCCTAAAAAAAACCACCAAAACTGCACCCCAAACTACACTCCAAACCACCGAAAATAGTCCCTGAAATTTGCCCAGTAATCACCGAAAATAAGTCCCTGAACTGCACTTCAAACCACCGAAAATAGACCCTGAAATATGCCCCAGAAACCACCAAAAATCAGCCCCAGAAACTGCACCTTATATCACCGAAAATCTCCCCCTGCAAAAATACCCATGTTACCACCGAAAATAGCCCATTTTCACCGAAAAAAATCCATGAAAAATGGCACTTTTAAACCCGCAAACCAGTCCCGAAAAACTACACGTCCACCACATAAAACAGAGCAAAATAGCAGCCCAAACAGCGAGGCAACGAAGGAAAATAACGAACCAGTAAATCGAAAAAGTTACGGAGCATCAATCCTTCCGACAACCGCATAACGCACTTCCAAGAGACGACTTAAGAGGTTAGACTTAGGGGCACCCTTTTATTTACTCTCGTTCTTTTTCTATTATCTATTATTATTTCTTCGCATGAGTATTGTTGGTTAATGTATGCTATGGCTATTGGATGAATAAAATATGTGTTATCTCTTGCGGTATATCGGATGAAAACCCAGACATAAATTCTATAGCTGAATCTGAATGGACGGTAGTGCGGTTTGTACTTGGGATACAACGCCACGTACCGCTTGAGAGATGCACATATTTCGTTTCATCCAATCTTTTGTTTATTTATTGTTTAGTTGTTTAGTATGTTATATTTACGCATGATTTAGTTGTTTAGCATATTATCTCCAAGTATGATTTAGTTATTTCTTTCGCATTAGGAACTTAATTATGTCTCTTCTATTTTTATGTTTAGATTATTATTCATTTATATTGTCATGTTTGTTAATTTAATGTGTCCATGAGATTGTGTGCTCGCTGTTATTTTGACTTAATTTTATGCATGCAAACTTAGATAGATAGGTTATAGGAAAACTTAGATATATGTCGTATGCGCACTTAGATGTAGGTTATTCTTGCGTATGTATGTTGTATAGACTCGGTTATATTATTACATAAATCTGTTCTTTACAAGTGGCATAAGTAAGGGACCATTCCGAACCCAATGGTTTGAGGTCTTCCCTTGCGAGGGGTGAGTGCGGCCTTAAATCATTTCCCAGTTCACACTGGGTGGCGACTCCATTTTATTTCTCTGGTTTAGTTCCCCCGCGGGCTACTCCGTACTCCCAACCGGGCCGCGAGCCTGGAACAGCGTCACCGATTTCTCTGTTCTACAGTCTGGCGACTCCACTGGGGATAGAGAATCGGCCCCAAAATAATGTCTTGTAATGTTTGTGATTTGTGCTTTAATTAACCGTGTCTACCGTGGTTGAAGGGGTTTAATCAAAGCACTATTAGAGCTAAGTAATGGTTTGGTGTCTTCCTTCTTTCACTACCTTTCTATAGCTGAAGGGAAAAGCGGTGAAGGCACCTAGGTAATCATTTACTCGAAGCTTACTGTGATGGACAAATTTGGAGGACCTACTGTTTATTCCTATCACCAAGGCGATAAGAGCCTAATAGGTTTGGGTATTTAAGAGAGTCTGCTCTACCCTCCCTCTGGGGAATCTTCAATAGGAAATCCATCTGACAGTCAGTCATGCATCATAACTCGTTGGCACGTACCTTAGCATATAAAAAAGGTGCGCTCACTTGGTCATTCGGACCATTGAGTGGGGAGACCTAGTTGTGGGCAATCCTTCGCCGACGAGAGCCTTTGTCTATACACTTATAAACCCGCATATGAACTGTAGTTGTAGGACCAACATAAACTATTCCTTTATGCTTGCGTTCAGGACCATCGTCATTTGGATTCCATTGGACATTTTGTCATGAGGTATGGGCTTGTTGGGACATTTAAACTGGGATGTATGTGCTTTATGGCAATTAGGCCAAAAGCTTCTAAAATGCCGATGAGCCGCTTTATGTTTAGGCCCCTTATCATTTGAAGTTGCTTAGCTGTGTTATCGCAAAACTGTAAAAATGTTTGGCCTTCTCAACTGGGACAAGTTTGCACCTCACAATAGTATGATTGAATGCTTTAAAATGATAAAAGGTCGACTTATGTATCCCATGCATCGCACGCATACATGATAACCTACAGTTTTAAAAGACATCATATATATTTGTTTGGTTAGGAAAAAGGGAAGACTCGTTAAAAGGCCGTTAGCGAACATTAGCGAATCAGTTAACGAGGGATCTCGTATGGATCAGCTGGAGACTAGTCTCACTAAGGTTATCAAGCAGTTGCAAGCTTGACCGCTGCTATGGCTAATATGGTTTGCCCCGTACTTGGGGAGGCTTGAGAATGTGTGGCGTGAGGACCCTCCAAACAGATTGAGTGATGATATCCATGTCTTTGATGATGACTGTAGGCATTGCATTTTGGCATGTGAAACCCGATGATGAGTCTCATTTGGAGGCACTACCTTTTGAGTCACGAAAGCCACGGGAAACGGATATCGGAAGGGGAATTCATAATAAACAAGCTCACTGTCTTCGTTAGTGCTGCGTTCGTTACTTTGTTCGTACGGCAAACAGATTGCGGGTGTTCGTGTCGCGTTCGAGGAAGCGTTCGAACGGTGTCGGTAATTCTGGTTTTGCTGCTAGCCTCACACCCCAGCCCATTTAGCTCCTCAAAGCCCATAAAACACATCCCAAATTAAATAAATAAATATTAATTTAATCATTAAACATTAAATAAAATATTTAAAACATTTACCAAACTTAAACTAAAATCATGCCTAATTTAAATAATTTGAATATATTATATACTAAAAGAAAAAGAAGATATGCTAATTAAAATCAATCCTAACCAATTAAAACCAATCATATATTTGACTTCCTAATCTAATAAGATAATTATCAATCTAAAATATTTGTATTCCTAAACCAACACAAATTAAATATTACAACTTCCTAATTTGTCCCCCCTCAATCTTGTGTATACCTTTCTTGGAAATCCTAATTGAATACCAAATCCTTTCCTTGTGAGACAAGAAGAAAACCCTAGACATCTTTTATATAAACAACCCCTAACCAAAGCCATCCTCTCCTGGACACATATAATTCACACCCAACTCTCTCTAATCTCTTACAATTCATGGCATTAGAACCATAACAAGTAAAGAATAATCCTCTTCATCTCACTCTCTCTTGGCCGAAAACCATACATCCACCATCCCCCCTCCTTAGTCGATTTACAACACCCCTTATCACCACCAAGAACACACCCCCCATACAACCTTTACAACCACTGAAACACCACTTAATAAACACTCAAAACCATCCCCCTAAAGCACGCCTAAACAGCCCCTGAATCACCCTAAAACAACATCCCAAATCCTCTTAAAAAGTCCCTAAAAAAACCTTAAAAACAGTAACATACAAACTGCATAGATAATCTTAAAAATAATCACACACAACCGCACTAAGATTCCACGCAAACTTGGAACAGTTCATTGAAAACGTTAAAACAGGTGGCCCGAGCAGTGAGCAGCAAGACAGAGGCCGAATAGGAGCAGAACGGAGTTCGAACCGCAAGCAAAACAGCAAAGCAGTGAGCTGGGACGCTGAACCAGTGAACCAGAAAAGTTGCGGAGCTTTACCCCTTCCGATCTTCGCAAAACGCGAGTCCGAGAGACGGCTTAAAAGGTTAGACCTGAGGGTACTTTTCACACTCATCTTTATTTGATCTTTGTTATTTATTTGGATTGTATTTTATTTGTTTGTTAATCTTTTTGTGTATGATGTGTGTTGTGGGTATGGGATGAATGAGAAATGTGTTAACTCTCGCGGTATATCGGATGGAAACCCGGACATAAATTTCATAGCCGATTCCGAATGGACGGTAATATGATATGTACTCGGGACACAACTCCACGTACCGCTTGAGTAAACGGTACTATCTTTTGCCTTGTGTTGCTTTGGTTTGTTTATTTTTCGTCACTTGAATCCTGTATGTTGTTTATTTATGCATGATTCAATCAAGCGCATGGGCTTAGTGAGTTAGTCCAAAGGTCCTCTATTTGAGAGACGAAGAGCCGAAAAGGCCACCTTTGTGACACTACTTCGCCGCGCCGGTTGATGTGTGTTCGGTTGGATGCAAGATACGTTCAATCGGGCATACTTAGTTTGATATTATTGACTTTATCTTTTTATGCATGGTTCAATCAAGCGCATGGGCTTAGTAAGTGGAATGAAAGATCCCTTATGGGGAGGGGTTAAAACCCTTTACCACGATGCTTTGCCGCGCCGGTTGATGTGTGTTCGGATTGGATGTAAGATGTGTTCAATCGGGCATACTTGGTTTTGATATGATTGGCTCTATTTTTGTATTTGTGATGTGACGCGCATGGGCTTAGTATGTTGGTCTAAAGGTCCTCTCTTTGAGAGACCAAGAGCCCCAAAAGGCCACCTTTACGCGGCAGTACTTCGCCGCGCCCCTTTATTTTGTTGTTTATGTATTGCGTCCCATTTCATGCATCAGGTCTGTTCCCGTTCGAACGCGTTTACGAACGCAACTCGAACGCGCATACATTTTGCCTTATCATGCATCAGGTCTCATTAACGTTCGAACGCGTTCACAAACGCCATACGAACGTGAGCATTCTGTTTCATTTCCGTTCGAACGCGTTAAAAAATGCCATACGAACGTGAGCATTCTGTTTCATTTCCGTTCGAACGCGTTAACAAACGCCATACGAACGTGAGCATTCTGTTTCATTTCCGTTCGAACGCGTTTACGAACGCTACACGAACGCGAACACAACTGAACTGAGACATATTCATCACATGCCACGTATAATTGTTTCTTAGGTGATTTTTTATGGAACCACACATAGTCATTCTTATCTTTGTGCACATAATAATGAAAAGCATGTTTATTCCATTAGTTGCGTCGTTTGCCTTAGTCTTGATTTAACGCATTACGATTCATATGCCTATGCCATGATGACTTTGGAGTATTATTTCTTGTGATATATCGGATGGAAACCCAGACATAAATTCCGTAGCCGATTCCGAATGGACGGTAATGCGGTCTGTACTTGGGATACAATTCCACGTATCACTTGGAAAAGTGCTCACATGTATGCTTGTGCGGATATTATGTATGCTTGTGTTTTCATGAATATGATATGCTGAATGAAGTTGTATGTTCATTGTTACTTTGAGGTATTTTTAGGCATGTGTTATTAGATATGAGATATATGTGAAATGTATGTATGAGTGTTATTTTGTACCCATGAATATAGAAGCATGATATTCTTAGGAATAATGTTACTTAAGCCTGATTAAATTATTATGTAAATCCTTTCATTACAAATGGCATAAGTAAGGGACCATTCCGAACCCAACGGTTTGAGGTCTTCCCTTGCGATGGGTGAGTGCGGCCTTAAATCTCATTTTCCCGGTTCACACCGGGTGGCGACTCCATTATTCTCCGGTTTAGTCCCCCGTGGCTACTCCGTACTCCCGACCGGGCCGCGAGCCCGGGACAGCATGCGTCGCCCCAGATTTCTGTGTTCCCACAGTCTGGCGACTCCACTGGGGATAGAGAATCGGCCCCGAAATATTGTCTTGTGATGTTTGGATTTATGTTTTAATTGACCGTGTCTATAGTGGATAAAGTGAGGGTTTAATCAAAGGCATTTTAAGGCTAGGTAATGGTTTGGTGTCTTCCTTCATTCACTACCTTTCTAGAAGGAAAAGCTGTGAAGGCACCTAGATAGCCATCTACTTGTAGCCTATTGTGATGGACTAATTTGGAGGACTCGTTGTTTATTCCTGACAACAAGCGATAAGAGCCTAAGAGGCTTGGGTATTTAAGTGAGCCTCGCTCCACCTTCCCTCTGGGGGATCTACAACGGGAAATCCATTTGACAGTCCGTCACACACCATAGCTCATTGGCACGTACCTTAGTGTATAAAAAAGGGGTGCGCCCTCACTTGGTTGCTCGAACCCTTGAGTGGGGAGACCTAGTTGTGGGCCATCCTTCGCCGGTGAGAGCCTTTGTCTATACTCTTGCTAACCCACCCATAGACCGGGTTGGCTAAAGTAACAATTATTTCCTTGAATATGTGCTTGTGGACCATCCTCATTTGGATGCAGTTGGACTATTGTCAGAAATGCGGGCTTGCTGGGCCATTTAAACTGGGGCAAGTTCACACCTTATGACTATTAGGCCAAAAGCTTCTGAAATGTTGATGGGCCACTTTGTAAAAATTATTATGTCATGTTTGCATCATCTTTCTTTTATGCTTGTGTTTGGGAACATCGTTGTTTGGATCCATTTGGACCATTTATCATGGGATATGGGCTTGTTGGGCCATTTAAACTGGGACAAGAACACATCTTATGACGATTGGGCCAAAAGGCTTCTAAATAACAATGGGCCATTTTATGATTGTGTTCGGAATATTATCATTTGGATTTAGTTGGGCTCTTTGCCATAAGACATGAACTCGTTGGGCCATTTAAACTGGGACGGGTTCACTCTTATGACAGTTGTCCCAAAAGCTTCTAAAATGATAATAGGCCGATTTGTTTGAGAATTTTATTTGATTTAATATATGTTATATACTTCTTATGCACATCATGCATACATATACCTTGTTGACATCCTCTGTGTCTTAAAAAAGACACCATAGATACCGTTTGGGTTAGGGAAGGAACCAGACTCACTAAAAGAACAAGTAGAGTGAATCTAAGGTGAATCCGATAATGAGGTGTCCCGTAGGATCAGTTAGAGAACGGTCTCGCCAAGATCACTGAACAGTTGCAGGCTTTGACTACTGCTATGGCTGGTATAGCTGGGTCTCGTGCCGGGGTTAATTCTGGGGATGTGAGGCAAGAGGAATCTCCGAACAGATTGGGGGATGATACCCCCTTTTGATGATGATATGGCAGAGTATGCAGCATGCAGAGTTACAGAAACTCCGGGATCAGGTTGAGTCGGTTACCCGCAAGATGAGGGGTAAGAATGAGGATCTGCTGGATTATGACACACTGACTTTTGAGGAACAGTTGCCGGCACAGTTCAAGATGCCTGATATGGCTAAGTTTAACGGGAATGGGGATCCAAGGGTGCATCTCCGACAGTTTGTATCAGTCATGAGTTCAGTTGGCTTATCTCAGCGCCAAGTGCAGAAAATGTTCGGGATGTCGCTTGAAGGAGCTCCCGTGGTGTGGTACCACAGTTTAGAGAAGAAAGTGAAGGAAGATTGGAGGGAGTTAGCTGATGCTTTCCTGAAGCAGTATGTCACTGACCTAGAGATCGATCTGTCACTCCGCGATCTGGAGAATGTTAAGCAGAAATCAGAGGAGAGTTTTAAGGAGTACGTGGACCGATGGAGGGGTCAGTTGTTGAAAATGCAGACTAGGCCCTCAGAGAAGGACCAGATTAAAATGATCATCAAGGGCACCAAGCCCTCCATCTATGGGAAGCTGAGGAGGATGACCTCCATGATTACTGATTTTCGGCAGTTGAGGGAAAATGTCATGGACATTGAGGAAGAAGAGGCCGAGAATAGAAAATTCTATGGTCTGAACAGGAGGCCCATTGGGGGAATCGGGAGCAAAGCCCGTTTCTGCTGAGATTGCCGCTATCCGGAACCGGCAGTTTTCTAACTTGGGAAGGCCCCTGTCAAAAGTGCTAGAGAAACTGAAGAGGCAAGGGCTTTTAAAGCCTTTAGAAGCCAAACCTATCCCAAACCCACCACCACCACATTTCAATCTCAACCTTTACTGTTATTTCCATCAGCAGAAGGGCCATGACACTGACAACTGTGCCCGACTGCGCCACGAGATCCAAGACCTCATTGACTCCAAAAAGATACCTGACCCCGAAACCGAACAACCAGACACAAACAGAAACCCCTTACCCAATTACCGAGCAGTACCCCCACCAATCTACATGATCAATTCTGGCCTCCCAGAAGACCTTGTCCTAAAATCCTTCCACCCTCAAGCCTTTTGCCTTGGAATCTGGGATAGTACTAGTGAAGATGAGGCAGAGCAGGGGAAAAGTTTTTGGCTTGATTTCTCTAGCAGTGATGAGGAAGAAGTAAGGGGAATGACGCGTAGCGGTCGCTTTTACAATGATATGGCGGAGAAGGGTAAGGGAGTTTTGACAGATGGTAGAGAAGTGGTTGAGACTGCAGAAAATACTGAGGGGGATATAGTGCTGAGGCAATTGAGGAAGACTAGAGCACAAGTGAGTATCTGGGAACTGTTATGTGCATCCCGAGAGCATAGACAGGCCATGGTTGAGGCCTTGAGCAAAATTGTGGTACCAGAAGACGCTAACCCTGCAATGTTTGTTGGGTCAGTTCAGAAGGAAGCTTTGCAGATATCTTTTTCTGAGGATGATCTCCCGCCGAAGGGGAGGAATCATAATAGGCCTTTATTTATCAGGGCCGAAGTGAGGGGCAAGAAAACTTCATGTGTAATGGTGGATGACGGTTCGTCCATCAATGTGTGCCCGCTGAAAATTCTAGCAAATTGGGTATGAAAGCAACAGACTTGGACCCCTCCAGTATGACTATTAAAGCTTATGATGACAGTAAAAGGGGAGTTGAGGGTACCTTTGTGGCTGTGGTCAAGGTAGGACCGATTGAAGATGAGGTTGAGTTCACAGTGCTGGACATCCCAGCCACTTTTGCCTTATTGTTGGGAAGGCCTTGGTTTCACAAACTTGGAGGCGTGCCTTCCACTTTGCATCAGATGATCAAGTTCCCGTATGAGGGAGAAGTTGTTACTATCCGGGCTGAGGTAGATAATGCCGTGGCTGCCTTGGAGATACAACCTTTCACAAGGTTTCAGGTGTCAGCTACTTTTGAGGAATGGGTGGATCCTAGGGTGGCTAGGATTATGGAGAAAATGAAATTTGAACCAGGTGAAGGTTCAAAATTGCCAGATTTCAGAGGACAGACCACTCGGAAAGGTTTAGGGTATAAGTCTGATGAAGAAAAGCCAAAGGTCAAGAAAAAGGGCCTGAAACTGATGGAATGTTTTGTGAAAGCTTCAGGATATCAAGGGGAGCCTGAACCTGTGGAAGTTAATGGAATTGTGGTACCGGGATTTGAGATCTTCCAGGATTTGTTGGGTGAGAAGCCGCTGGTTAAAGAAGCTGTGGAAGCAGAGAATTGGGAAGAAGAATTGATGAAGTTGGAAAGCCTGACTCTGGGAGAGGAGGAAAAGCCTGAGGAAGATCTGATTGCAGAGGAAGAGTGTCTATAGGATGAAGACATTTATCTTCCTGATTTGTTTGAATGTACTTCCGCATTATCCAATAATAAAGACATTTCTTTTGCTTACTTGCCTGAGTCATTTCCATTTGCTCTGCACGAATCAAGCATATTTGATATCAGTTCAGCCAGAACTACTGCATTTAACTTGGGTACACTTGAGAACCCCAAGGAAATTCTGATTGCAAGTGAAGTAACCTCCGAAGAGAGGGAGAAACTAGAAGAAGTGTTGGTCAGATATGCCAAAGTGTTTGCTTGGTCCTATGAGGACATGCCTGGGGTAGACAGAAACATTGCCCAGCACACGATACCAACTTATCCGAATATGAGGCCAATAAAACAGAAACTCCGACGGATGAGACCAGAATGGGCTGAGAAAGTCAGAGAGGAAGTTAAGAAACAGATAGATGTGGGGTTCCTGGAAGTAGTAAAATATCCAGAGTGGTTGGCTAATATAGTGCCGGTACCGAAGAAAGATGGGAAGGTCAGAATGTGTGTAGACTACAGAGATCTCAACAAGGCTTGTCCGAAAGATGATTTTCCTCTGCCGCATATAGATGTTCTGGTTGATAGTGCGGCTTTATCTGCTATGTATTCATTTGCAGATGGATTTTCAGGTTACAATCAGGTTCTCATGGCTGAGGAAGATAAACACAAGACTGCATTTGTTACCGAGTGGGGTACTTATTGTTACAAGGTTATGCCGTTTGGGCTTAAGAATGCGGGGGCTACCTATCAGCGGATGGCCACCACACTTTTCCACGACTTAATGCACAAAGAGATTGAGGTGTATGTGGATGACATGATGGTGAAATCAGAGACAAGAGTTGGGCATATTGAAGCACTGGAAAGGTTCCTTCAGAGAGTTGACAGATATAACCTGCGGCTAAATCCCAAGAAATGTGTGTTTGGGGTGACATCAGGGAAATTGCTTGGTCATACAGTGGGAATGGGGGAATAGAGGTAGACTCCGAGAAGATCAAGGCAATCACAGAAATGCCTGCACCGAAGACAGAAAAAGAAGTCAGAGCATTCTTGGGAAAGATTCAGTACATCAGTCGGTTCATCGCCAAGTTGACATCAGTATGTGAGCCTATCTTCAAACTGTTGAGAAAAGATCAGCCAGTGAGATGGAATGAACGGTGTCAGACAGCCTTCGACAAGATCAGAGAGTACTTGGTAAAGCCTCCTGTATTGAAACCTCCGAGGCCGGGCAGACCTTTGATATTGTATTTGGCTATAGAATCAGAAGCACTGGGGGCAATGATGGTACAGGCAGATGAGACAGGGGTAGAACATGCAGTCTATTATCTGAGTAAGAAGATGCTCCCGTATGAGGCTCGGTATCAAGAAGTTGAGAAGATCTGTCTTGCAGTGGTATGGGCTTCCAGAAAATTGCGGCATTACTTCCAGTCATACAAGATCCAGGTAGTGGCAAAGGAGAATCCTCTGAAGTATCTTCATTCGGTGCCTTCACTAGTGGGAAAGTTGGGCAGATGGTTGGTATTGCTGACAGAGTTTGACATTGAATATCTCACCTCTCCAAAGTGATCAAAGGGCGAGCAGTAGCGGAGTTTCTGGCAATGCAACCTGTTGAGGGGGATCAGTATAAGTTTGAATTTCCAGATGAAGAGATCCAAGCATAACAGTTCAGAGATGGAAGATGTATTTCGACGGAGCAGTGAATTACAAGGGAGCTGGAATTGGAATCGTGATAGTGACCCCCGAAGGGGAGACTTTGCCTTTAGCCAAGAGGTTGACATTCAGAGTGACTAATAACATGGCCGAGTATGAAGCATGTGCTTTTGGTTTGACAGCATTGATAGCCTTGAAGGCCGGGAGTGTGGAAGTCTACGGAGATTCTATGTTGGTAGTCCAGCAGATGCGAGGAGAATGGGAATTGAAAGAAGAACGGTTGAAACCTTACCTTTTTCACCTCAGAAAGTTGGCACAGGTTATCCCCGAGTGTAAGTTTCAGCACTTACCGAGAGAAGAGAATCAGATGGCAGATGCATTGGCTACACTTGCAGCAACTTGGGAAAATCCAGAAAAGTTAGTAATGAGACCGTTGATACTGACAACAGCGAGCAGACCTGTTTATGAGATAGAAAGAATTCTGGGAGTTGAGGTCGACGATGGAAAACCTTGGTATTATGACATCCAGAGGTATCTGGAATATGGTGAACTCCCGGAAGGGGCAGGCAGAAAAGACAGAATAGCCATTCAGAAGTTGGCTTCCCAGTATGTAATCTTAAAAAGGGAACTGTACAAAAGGCAAGCAAACGGCATTCAGTTGAAATGTTTGAGAAAAGAAGAAGCTCAGAAAGTGATGGAAGAGGTACATGCCGGGGTATGTGGTCCGCACATGAATGGGTTGAACTTGTCCCGCAAGATAGTGAGACATGGGTTTTATTGGTCGACTATGGAGACAGACTGCGCAAGGATGGTAAAGCACTGTCACGACTGTCAGATACATGGCAATCTGAGTCATCTGCCGCATACAGAGTTGCACGGGCTGTCAGAGCCATGGCCGTTCTCAGCATGGGGGATTGACATGATCGGGGAAATTCGACCGAATGCATCTAATGGGCATCGCTTCATAGTAGTAGCAGTGGATTACTTCTCAAAATGGGTAGAAGCTGAGTCGTTCCGGAACGTTACAGCAAAACAGATGGCCAAGTTCATAGCACGGAACCTCATTTGTCGGTATGGTATGCCGCACCACGTGGTCACGGACAATGGGGTACAGTTTCAAGGAGAGACAAAGGCAATGCTACAAAGGTACGGGATAGGCCATCATAAGTCATCACCTTACAGGCCACAAGCGAATGGGGCAGTTGAGGCAGCCAACAAGACTGTAAAGACAATTCTGGCTAAGATGACAGAGAACTGCAGGGATTGGGCTGAGAGACTACCGTATGCCTTGTGGGGGTACAGAACGTCAGTCAGAACGGCAACGGGTGCAACACCTTACTCTTTAGTGTACGGGATGGAGGCGGTACTGCCGGTGGAAATGGAAATACAGTCTATGAGGGTATTAGCAGAGACAGAGTTACCTGAGTCAGAATGGGCCGCACAGAGATTTGATCAGTTAGTACTTCTGGACGAGAAAAGGATAAGAGCCTTACATCACATGCAGTTGTATCAGAAGAGACTAGCCCGGGCCTTCAACAAGAAAGTACGTCCCACAAAGATCAGAAAGGGTGATTTGGTACTTAAGCAGTCGAGGCCGTCGACGACAGATCCGAGAGGGAAATTCAGGCCTAACTGGGAAGGACCTTACATCGTTCAGAAAGTCATGGGAAATGGAGCAGTGAAGTTGTCAGACCTCGAGGGAATGAATTCACAGAACCAATCAATGTTGACAGGTTGAAGTTGTACTTTGCCTGAGAAGACTTGGTCGCCAGTGGAAGACCTAACCCAACGGAATAAGAAAACTCATGCATACATGCATACACGTAACCTATATTGCATATTTTTGTGTTTGTTCTGTTTTGTGTAAACAGGTGTTGAAGACGGAAAAGAGCGAGCAGTAAGCCTCACATCATATCAGCTTGGGGGCGAAGCCCATATCGCTGAGGAGGAGGCTCCACATTGTGTCAGCTTGGGGGCGAAGCCCATATCGGCTGAGGAGCGAGCTCCACATCATCATTTTCGGGATGCGTCCCAGGGCCGAGGCCCACATTTTGGCAATGTATTGGGATGTGTCCCAGGGTCGAGGCCCCCATTGTCGGTTGCAGCTATTGGGATGCGTCCAGGAGCGAGGTCCACTGCATCATCATTTTCGGGATGCGTCCCAGGGTCGAGGCCCATATTTTGTCAGCGGTATTGGGATGCGTCTCAGGGTCGAGGCCCCCATTGTCGGTTGCAGCTATTGGGATGCGTCCCAGGATCGAGGTCCACTGCATCATCATTTTCGGGATGCGTCCCAGGGTCGAGGCCCATATTTTGTCAGCGGTATTGGGATGCGTCCCAGGGTCGAGGCCCCCGTTGTCGGTTGCAGCTATTGGGATGCGTCCCAGGATCGAGGCCCACATCACATCAGCAGTATCGAGATGCGTCTCAGGATCGAGGTCCACTGCAGTATCAGCTCAGCTCGAGACAGCTAGCTAGCCAGGTAAGTAAAAATGCATTGCATAGACTTTGATAGGACTGTCACTGTCACACACTGCACAAGCCCCATCAAAGTGGGGGCGACTGTAGGCATTGCATTTTTGCATGTGAAACCCGATGATGAGTCTCATTTGGAGGCACTACCTTTTGAGTCACGAAAGCCGCGGGAAACGGATATCGGAAGGGGAAATTCAGAATAAACAAGCTCACTGTCTTCGTTAGTGCTGCGTTCGTTACTTCGTCGTTCGAACGCAAACAGATTGCGGGCGTTCGTGTCGCGTTCGAGGAAGCGTTCGAACGGTGTCGGTAATTCTGGTTTTGCTGCTAGCCTCACACCCCAGCCCATTTAGCTCCCCAAAGCCCATAAAACACATCCCAAATTAAATAAATAAATATTATTTAATCATTAAACATTAAATAAAATATTTAAAACATTTACCAAACTTAAACTAAAATCATGCCTAATTTAAATAATTTGAATATTATATACTAAAACTAAAAGAAGATATGCCTAATTAAAATCAATCCTAACCAATTAAAACAATCATATATTGACTTCCTAATCTAATAAGATAATTACCATCTAAAATATTTGTATTCCTAAACCACACAAATTAAATATTACAACTTCCTAATTTAAAATATTTTGTCCCCCCTCAATCGTGTATACCTTTCTTGGAAATCCTAATTGAATACCAAATCCTTTCCTTGTGAGACAAGAAGAAAACCCTAGACATCTTCTATATAAACAACCCCTAACCAAAGCCATCCTCTCCTGGACACATATAATTCACACCCAACTCTCTCTAATCTCTTACAATTCACGGCATTAGAACATAACAAGTAAGAATAATCCTCTTCATCTCACTCCTCTCTTGGCTGAAAACCATACATCCACCATCCCCCACCCGCCTTAGTCGATTTACAACACCCCCTATCACCACCAAGAACACACCCCCCCCACCCCATACAACCTTTACAACCACCCACTGAAACACCACTTAATAAACACTCAAAACCATCCCCCTAAAGCACGCCTAAACAGCCCCTGAATCACCCTAAAACAACAGCCCAAATCCTCTTAAAACGGTCCCTAAAAAAACCTTAAAAACAGTAACATAAAACTGCAGATAATCTTAAAAATAATCACACACAACAACGCACTAAGAATCCCACAAACTTGGAACAGTTCATTGAAAACGTTAAAACAGGTGGCCCGAGCAGTGAGCAGCAAGACAGAGGCCGAACAGGAGCAGAACGGAGTTCGAACCGCAAGCAAAACAGCAAAGCAGTGAGCTAGGACGCTGAACCAGTGAACCAGAAAAGTTGCGGAGCTTTACCCCTTCCGATCTTCGTGAAACGCGAGTCCGAGAGACGGCTTAAAAGGTTAGACCTGAGGGTACTTTTCACACCATCTCTATTTGATCTTTGTTATTTATTTGGATTATATTTTACTTTGTTTGTTAAATCTTTCTTTGTATGATGTGTGTTGTGGGTATGGGATGAATGAGAAATGTGTTAACTCTCGCGGTATATCGGATGGAAACCCGGACATAAATTTCATAGCCGATTCCGAATGGACGGTAATATGATCTGTACTCGGGACACAACTCCACGTACCGCTTGAGTAAACGGCACTATCTTTTGCCTTGTGTTGCTTTGGTTTGTTTATTTTTCGTCACTTGAATTCTGTATGTTGTTTATTTATGCATGATTCAATCAAGCGCATGGGCTTAGTGAGTTAGTCCAAAGGTCCTCTATTTGAGAGACGAAGAGCCGAAAAGGCCACCTTTGTGACACTACTTCCGCCGCGCCGGTTGATGTGTGTTCGTTGGATGCAAGATACGTTCAATCGGGCATACTTAGTTTGATATTATTGACTTTATCTTTTTTTATGCATGGTTCAATCAAGCGCATGGGCTTAGTAAGTGGAATGAAAGATCCCTTATGGGGAGGGGTTAAAACCCTTTACCACGATGCTTTGCCGCGCCGGTTGATGTGTGTTCGGATTGGATGTAAGATGTGTTCAATCGGGCATACTTGGTTTTGATATGATTGGCTCTATTTTTGTATGTGTGATATGACGCGCATGGGCTTAGTATGTTGGTCTAAAGGTCCTCTCTTTGAGAGACCAAGAGCCCCAAAAGGCCACCTTTACGGCAGTACTTTGCCGCCGCGCCCTTTATTTTGTTGTTTATGTATTGCGTCCCATTTCATGCATCAGGTCTGTTCCCGTTCGAACGTGTTTACGAACGCAACTCGAACGCGTTAACAAACGCCATACGAACGTGAGCATTCTGTTTCATTTCCGTTCGAACGCGTTTACGAACGCTACAACGAACGCGAACACACTGAACTGAGACATATTCATCACATGCCACGTATAATTGTTTCTTAGGTGATTTTTATGGAACCACACATAGTCATTCTTATCTTTGTGCACATAATAATGAAAAGCATGTTTATTCCATTAGTTGCGTCGTTTGCCTTAGTCTTGATTTAACGCATTACGATTCATATGCCTATGCCATGATGACTTTGGAGTATTATTTCTTGTGATATATCGGATGGAAACCCAGACATAAATTCCGTAGCCGATTCCGAATGGACGGTAATGCGGTCTGTACTTGGGATACAATTCCACGTATCACTTGGAAAAGTGCTCACATGTATGCTTGTGCGGATATTATGTATGCTTGTGTTTTCATGAATATGATATGCTGAATGAAGTTGTATGTTCATTGTTACTTTGAGGTATTTTAGGCATGTGTTATTAGATATGAGATATATGTGAAATGTATGTATGAGTGTTATTTTGTACCCATGAATATAGAAGCATGATATTCTTAGGAATAAGTGTTACTTAAGCCTGATTAAATTATTATGTAAATCCTTTCATTACAAATGGCATAAGTAAGGGACCATTCCGAACCCAACGGTTTGAGGTCTTCCCTTGCGAGGGGTGAGTGCGGCCTTAAATCTCATTTTCCCGGTTCACACCGTGTGGCGACTCCATTATTCTCCGGTTTAGTCCCCCGTGGCTACTCCGTACTCCCGACCGGGCCGCGAGCCCGGGACAGCATGCGTCGCCCCAGATTTCTGTGTTCCCACAAATGACATGACTGAGTTATGAAGCATGCGCCTTTGGACTGACTGAGTTGAGATAACTTTGAAGGCTAAGAACGTCAAAGTTTACGGAGACTCGATGTTGGTAGTCGGATTATTGCAAGGAGAATGGGAATTGAAGGAGAACGGTTGAAACCCTACCTATTCCACCTTTAGGAATCTGGCACAAGCCCTCCCTGAATGTAAATTCAGCACTTGTCATGAGAATAAAATCAAATGGCCGACGCGTTAGCTACACTAGCCGCAACTTGGGAATCCGGAGAGTTTGGTGATGAGACCTCTAGTGTTGACAACAACAAGCAGACCTATTTACGAGATAGAAAAGGTCTTAGAAGTATAAGTCGACAATGGGAAACCCTTGTACTACGACATTCAGCGATACTTAGAACACGGGGAATTTCTGGAAGAAACAAACAGAAAGGACATGATAGCCATTCAGAAGTTGGCTTCTCAATATGTAAGTTTGAAGGGAGAACTATACAAGAGGCAAGGGAATGGCATTCAGCCGAAGTGTTTAAGAAATGAAGAGGCTCAGAAAGCAATGGAAGAAGTACACGCTGGAGTATGTGGACCGCACATGAACGGATTGAACTTGTCCCGCAAGATAGTGAGACAAGGTTTCTACTGATCGACCATGGAAGCTGACTATGCGAAGCTGATAAAACATTATCATGATTGTCAAGTGCACGGTAACTTGAACCATTTGCCTCACACAGAGTTGCACGGGCTATCGGAGCAGTGGCCTTTCTCAGCTTGGGGAATTGATATGATCGGGGAAATTCGACCGCACGCATCGAATGGCCATCGTTTCATAGTAGTGGCAGTAGACTACTTTTGAAAATGGGTGGAAGCCTAGTCATTTCGCAACGTCACAGTAAAACAGATGGTAAAGTTCATAACCCGGAACATCATTTGTCGATATGGGATGCCACATCACGTAGTAACAGACAACAAAGTCCAATTTTAAGGAGAAACGAAGGCAATGCTACAGAGGTACGGGATAGGACATCACAAGTCGTCACCTTATAGACCGCAAGAAAATGGGGCAGTCGAGGCAGCCAATAAGACAATAAAGAAGATGTTAGCCAAAATGACGGAGAACTACAAAGATTGGGCTGATAGGCTGCCGTACACTCTGTGGGGGTACACAAATTCTGTGAGAATAGCGACGGGAGCCACGCCTTACTCTCCGGTCTATGGCATGGAAGCAGTATGCCAGTAGAAGTTGAGATACAGTCCATGCGGGTATTAGCAGAAGCAAAGTTACCTGAACAAGAATGGGCCTCGCAGAGATTTGAACAGTTAGCATTACTGGATGAAAAGAGAATGAAGTCTCTGTGTCATATGCAGTTATACCAGAAAAGGTTGGCTCGAGCATTCAATAAGAAGGTGCGTCCTACTAAGATCAGAAATGGTGACCTGGTGCTTAAGACGTCGATCCCATCGACGACAGACCCGAGAGGGAAGTTCAAACCTAACTGGGAAGGACCCTATATAGTCCATAAAGTAATGGGAAATAGGGCAATGAGACTGTCAGATTTGGAAGGGAACGAGTTCACCGAGCCGATCAATGTAGACAGATTGAAGTAGTATTTTGCCTGAGGAAGAGAAGACCAAGCGATCACTAGGAAGACTGGCAGAAGACCTAACCCAACGGAATATGAAATTCATTCATGCATGCATGCATACATGTAACGTATTTGCATTTTTTATGTTTTGTTTTGTTTTGTATTCACATGTTTCAAAGAAGAAAATAAGAAAGCGGTAAATGTAAGCCAACCAGAATCAGCAACACATCAGTATCAGTTTCGGGAATGGATTGCAGGGTTGAGACCCATATCAGTATTAGTTTCGGGAATGGATCTCAGGGTTGATGCCCATATCAGTATCAGTTTCATGAATGGATCCCAGAGTTGAGGCCCATATCAGTATCAATTTCGGTAATGGATCCCAGGGTTGAGGCCCATATCAATATCAGTTTCAGGAATGGATCCCAGGGTTGAGGCTCATATCAGTATCAGTTTCGGGAATGGATCCCAAGGTTGAGGCCCATATCAGTATCAGTTTCGGGAATGGATCCCAGGGTTGAGGCCTGCATCAGTATCAGTTTCGGGGATGAGTCCCAGGGTTGAGGCCCACATTAGTGTCAGTTTCGGGGATGAGTCCCAGGGTTGAGGCCCGCATCAATATCAGTTACGGGGATGAGTCCCACGGTTGAGACCCACATCAATATCAGTTTCGGGAATGGATCCCAGGGGGCGAAGCCCGCATTATCAGCAGTTGAGAGGAAGAATTCCAGTGAAAAAAAAAACAGAGAAGCCTTTGATGACATTGTTTTGTGTAGGGTGAAACCTTAGAAAAAATAAGTGCGAGATTTACTCTCATCCGGTATTCTGAGTGGTTGATCTCGGCTAGACTCGCGAGCACTTGATTACGGGATCTTAGCAGTAGAAGCCTGAGTAGTCGACGAGATGACTAGTTGAAGATATGGCGGATCAGTGAATGACCATTTTCTTAGAGGTCCGTCCTGGTTTACTTGTGTTACGATATATGATATGGTTGGAAATGAAGATAAAATCTCTGAAGAAGAAAAATAAACCACATATAACCGATAATCGTGAAGTTATCCATGGGCAAGTAGTAGGACCACCATGAGGAGAAATGCTACCTTAACGGGTAGGTGTGTTGAAAAAAAAAAGAAAAAAAAAAAGAAAAAAAAAAGTTCAAAATGAAAAGAAAGAAAAGAAAGAGACGAAAAAGAAGAAGAAGAGAACCATATCATGTTGAGTACGAGGAAGTAATTGCAGAGTATGATCCAGACATCTAGGTTGGTTAGACCCACTGATCCAATTCTCCAAGACAAAATCATTGAGTTGGCTTACTTAAGGATTAAGCTGCGAAAGAACCTTGGCACACACACACTTGGAGTCTAGTTCAGATCACTCAATCAGACGGTTGGATTTGAGTGTATCGAGTACTTTGAAGGTTCTCTGGTTTCGACACGAAGCATCCTTTGAGGACGAAAATATGTTTGGCTATCGGGATTATCTCGTGAGAGGCAGTATAGCATGTTGGCAAGTAACATCACATCAGGAGATCTACCTTGACCTAATGAAAGCATCAAAGAACAGAAAGATGAACCGAGACTGGGGGTGACCATCTACCATTTCTCATACAGCACGTTCTGGAATGAACAATCACATCAGCAATGCCTTAGGGATGAGGTTCAATATGCCGGGAATGACATTTCGAGAATAGAGCATGGGTCGAGGCCCACGTCAGTTTTGGGGATGAGTCATAGGGTCGAGACCCACATCAGTATCAGTTTTGGGGATAAGCCTCATGTCGGGCCCACGTCAGTACAATTTGGGAATGAGTCTTAGGGGCGAGGCCCACATCAGTATCAGTGTTGGGGATGAGTCCAAGAGTCGAGGCCCACATCAATATTAGTTTTGGG
This sequence comes from Zanthoxylum bungeanum, assembly GCA_019454045.1. Lineage (NCBI taxonomy): Eukaryota > Viridiplantae > Streptophyta > Magnoliopsida > Sapindales > Rutaceae > Zanthoxylum > Zanthoxylum bungeanum. Next base: position 32,394 of record SKCR01024112.1, read on the forward strand.
ATGCGTCCTACCTAGGACGAGGCCCACATCAGCAGCAGTTTTGGGATGCATCCCAGGGTCGAGCCCACATCACAGCAGTTTTGGGATGCGTCCAAGGTCGAGGCCCCATTGTCAGTGGTATTGAGATGCGTCCCAGGGTCGAGGCCCACGTTGTCAGCAGTTTTGGGATGCGTCCCAAGGTCGAGGCCCACGTTGTCAGCGATATTGGGATGCGTCCTAAGGTCGAGGCCCACGGTGTCAGCAGTTTTGGGATGCTTCCCAGGGTCGAGGCCCACAATATTGTCAATGGTATTGGAATGCGTCCCAGGGTTGAGGCCCACGTTGTCAACAGTTTTGGGAAACGTCCCAGGGTCGAGGCCCACATTGTCAGCGGTATTGGGATGCGTCCCAGGTCGAGGCCCACGTTGTCAACAGTTTTGGGATGCGTCCCAGGGTCGAGGCCCACATTGTCGGCGGTATTAGGATGCATC
>SKCR01024113.1:0-33163 GCA_019454045.1 Zanthoxylum bungeanum
ATTGACAATCATTTAATGCTTGCTTTATGGAAATTAAAGAAATGGTAATGGTTTTATTATATTTTGGAAATTATATAAACCTTTACAATTTTTATTTTCCCACTCATTTCTCTCTCTTCATTCGGTCTTCACCATTTTTGGAGCCAAAAACTCTCATCTCTTTCCTCTCTTCTTCTCACGATTTCTTCACTGGTTTTTTAGCAAAAACCGTGAGTTCAAGAGGTGAAAGAAATGATCTTGTTGCAAGATCTTTGTGCTAGCCACACTCCATGAGTCTATACAAAGGTGATAGGGAAGTGTCTTCATGAGCTTGGAATCACCTTGTGAAGCTTGGAGCTTAGAGCATCAATGGAGGACCACCCAAAGCCGAAAATGGAGCTGCAGTTCACTGCCATTGCCGAGCTTGGAGGGAGGCAGAAACTTGAAGGCAGTTCGGTTTTGTCTTTGTTGCATCTCTAACGATCAATGTGAGTTATTCCGCACCTCCTTTGATATGTATTCAACTCGTTTATGCATGATTTATGATCCTTGGGACTTGATTGAAACTCAACAGTCACCGTCTTCGTCTCCTCTTGTCGTTCTTCAATCCTCCTCCTTGGATCTCTATAAAATATGTATTTTGGTGTTTTGTGCTGTGTATTAGCCTCCGCCTTGAGTTTTGGATGAACTAATGTATTTGCAATAGAGCCTTGGGGTCATTAAACATAAAAAAAAAATCCTGTTTCTGGTGCGCTCTGGGCGCCGCGGCTCCAAACCCCCTGGATGTTGTATGGAAAGCATAGATCTATTTGAGTAGATGCAAATTGATATATTATGGGTCTAATAACTCTTCTAGATCAAAAGTTATAGCCTTTTTAAATTCAGTGCGCAGCTGATGCTGGTTTTGCTTGTTCTTGAGTCCGATGCTTCCAATAGGTCCTGAAACACGCGTATTTGCTCCATTCTTCATGTTCTAATGCTTCATACAAAAAGATATAAAATGAACTATAAATGACAATAAAGGACTCGATCCATAACAAAATAATAGGCTAAGGATGTCGGAATAAGTGGGTATAAACCGCACTTATCAAACACCCCCAAACTTAATATTTTGCTAGTCCCGAGCAAAAGACAAAATAAAAACTAAATAAAAATAAATAAATAAAAATAACTAAATTAACTAAGCCACTTTCGTAGGGATCACGATTGCATTTAGCGTATGCAACAAGCCTTTAAACCCCTTGGCAGCCCTAGCAGACGAGTTATAGTCTCGTGAGGGCTTACAGCGATGACACCCAAAAACGTCATTCACACACAATCATGCAAAAATATAAAACAAATAAAAAACATTAACATAATCCCGATAGTTATGCACAAAATCATCAAAGAGTGCTTATCAATGAAATGAGAGAACCTTCAAAGTACGTAATTCAGCTTAGATCCAAGTTCCTGAATAATTCATCTAGGCTAGACTCACTGTGTGTGTGTGTAAAGGTTCATTCACAGATTGATTCCTAAGTAAGCCAACTTAATGATTTCGTTTAAAAATTGAGATCGATGGGTCAAGCCAACTTAGATATCTCAAGTATGCTCTGTAATTGCTTTATTTTGTGCTCAATGTGGTATGATTTTTCTTTTCTTTTTCTTGTCTCTTTTTGCACTTTTTTTTGAACTTTTTTTTGTCAACTCACCTACCCTTGAAGGTATCATTCTTCTCATGGTGGTCCTAATACTCGTCCATGGGTAGCTCCATGCTTATCGGGTATAGGTGGTTTATTTTCTTCTTTAGAGAATTTTTTTCTTTTATTTCTATCCATACCATACATCATAACACTAGCAAATCAAGATATATATCTAAGTAAACGGTCATTAATCGACATGCAATTTCTTTAACTAGTCACCTTGTCAACTACTTAAGTTTTCACTGCTCAAAACCCATAATTAAGTGCTTACGAGTCAAACATAGATCAACTACTCAATGCATCAGATAAAAGTAAATTGGGCACTTATCGTTTCTAAAATTTCACCCATAAACACCCAATATCATCATAGGATTTATGCTTTACTATCAAAAACTAAAACAAGAAATTTTTTTTTATATAATAAATAACAAGTAAACAACATGCAATAAAAAAACAAAATAATAACAAGTAAACAACATGCACACACCCCCAAACTTAAACTTGCATTGTCCTCAATGTAAGATAAAAATAAAGAACAAGAGTGAGGAACAACACTACTGTGCATGGAGTTGATCAGGCTCATGCTGGTTAGAATTTGGTTGCACGGGCGTTGTGTGTCTCGTGCTACCTGCATAAATAGCATGCAAAACGAATAAATAAACAAATAGCACACAATAAAATTAAAAAATTAAAAATAAAGAAAATAATAATAAAACAAATGCAAGGGTTGCCTCCCCGCTAGCGCTAAGTTTAACATCTTTAGCCAGACGCAACCACACAAATGTTGAAGTTCTGATTGTTCACATAATAGACTTGCTCAACATTCGGGTTTCCTTCCAATAATAGCCTATTTGTAGCTGTCGCTGATTCGATAGATGGTACTCGTAGATTTGTCAGGGTTGGTACTATTGGACAAAATGACCCATAGCGTCAATATTTGCACAGATCATTGTGTTGTTGTAGCAAATTAACTATGTGACAAGGAAATTGTACTCTCATCATTTGTGATTAGATCACCATAGATATATAAATGAAGAGAGGTCCCTATGATTAATTCCTGGATTGAGAATGATATGAGACAGTATCAATCCCCGAAGGTTTAATCATTAAATATCCCTAGCCGGAGTATTATCGAGACTTGACATCGATAATGCGGAATAGGCTAGCATTGCACTTGTGTGCGTTGTGAGGGCACAACGGCATAGTTCTCATATATATAAGTATCAGATACTTATGCAAGTGCGATAGGAGGTCGTGTTTCACCGATAGTACGGGAAACAGCTTCGCTCTGGATAGACCCCTCGGAATCCCATTGGTATTATGACTATATGTCTATGGGAGCCGAAATCAAGGTAGGTGTGTATAGTCTTAACCTGAGACTTACATCGCTAATACTTACGATAATCGATAGACTTTGGTCTTGGTGGTATAAGGCTTTAACCGGTTCTGCGTACACCACTTCTGGGTTTATCAGAGAGTCGTAGTGTATTGGGTGTGATTGTCAAGACGGAAGTATCACTTCAGTCATAGTGGAGATGATGTCATGCAGGATACGGTACTAGTGCTCTTGAGTGATGCGCATCCAATCGGGATATTGTGACCAGGTCATGAATATCCGATTATAGAGACTATGTTACCAGACATCCGATATGTGTTTCGGACGGGGCAGACACTTATCCAGCCCCAGCCCTAGCACGTGACTATCTGATACTTGGGCCGATATGCACAATACAATGGTATACTACGCTTGATACAGATCTTAAATATTCTAAATGGATATGTCCGGAGAATTGGGTAGACTTGGTGCTTTGCTAGGAGTCGACCTTGTCTCGTAAATAGGTAGAACGTAGTACATGGTACGTACGTGATTCGGATACTCCGACGACCGTATTTACTGCCAACTTATCCGGGGATCTCATGGGTCGCTTCCCGATAATCCACCGATGACGCATAACTCGCACTCTTAAATAATCTGGGATTATATAGAAGAGAGAGAAAATTAATCTAGGATTAATTATAGAGATATTTTATCTAGGATAAAATATCGTCTAGAGAGAGATAACAATTAATTTGGAATTAATCGATTAAATTAATATATTCGATATATTAAACGAAATTAGATTCGACGCGGAATTAAAATTAGATTTTAATCGGGCGAACGAATTAATTTAGAATTAATTCGTTAGCGACGTGAATAGTGAATTCGCTAGGCGTAATCATTTAATTACGACGCGATGGAAAAATCGTTAATTTGGAATTAGCGAACCCGAGCCCGAGTGTGATTGTGAGCGCATTCGTATTTCGAATTCGAGTGCGGCAACGCAAGTCGCATCAAGCGTCAAATCATTAGTCGCATCAAGCGTCAAATCACTTGTCACTTTGAGTGATGTGACTTGACAACATGTCACTTTATTAAAGTGACTTGATGTGAAATGATGGAGTTGACATGAATAGTGAAAGCTAGTGGAGGAAAACTTTTTGGTTTTGGCTCAAAATTCATTTAAATTATTGGATAAAATTAATGGAAATTGATTATTATTTTGGGAAAATATATAATCAAAAGCTTTTACAACTTTTACATAAGTCAACACACATCTCTCTCTCCTAACTCTCTCAATAGCTCACGCCCAAAACTGCATAAGTGGACTGGTTTTGAACCAGAAAAACGTGAGCAAAGGGAAGCCAAGAGTTGGGTTTTCATGTGAAAATCCAAGTGCTAGCACACTTACGAGACTTGCGAAGGTGGTAGGGAGGTTCACCCATGAGGCGAGTCATCCGACGGAGTTTGGAGCTTCGAAATGAGACCCGAAACTGCCAAACCAGTGAGCACGAACTGCAGCAGTGGGCGCACTAAACCAGTGGGTTTTATGGCTTCGTTCGTCTTCAAATCGACTCAACCGACCGATGTAAGTATTTCGCTATCTTCGTTGGTGTATTCGCGCATTATTTCATGTCTTGTTTGATCTTGGGACCTAGATAATAACCAACAATGGCATCAAGAGCCTAGGTTCAAGCATGAAAAATGTAGGGCTTAAAATTTGGGTAAATGTTTGTTGAGCATGATTTGAATAAATTGATTGTTTGAGTATGCTTTGTTGATGGTGTTTTTAAGCACTATGATATTTAAGGAGTACGACAAGGGTAAAAAAGTAATTCCCTTCTTGATCGAAATTATTAATGCCGACCCGACCACATGAGTGAGGAGCCGAGCACTTTATGATCGGTAACCCGACCACTTAAAGATTGGATGACCGGGCAATTATCAGGTCGACAGCACACTCTCAGTACAAAAGACTATCATGACCGACCTCACACAATGATCCGAGCACATGACGAGGCGTGCTCAGGAAGATAAAGCATCCTATTCTTGCGAAAAAGGGATAAGTTGTCCTACTTTGATGGGGTAAAGTAATAACTTAATATCCTAATAGGATAAAGGAAGTAAATATAGTTTTGATTAGGAATCCTTAAGGGAAAAGGGAATATTTTTGACTAGAAATCTTTATGGGAAAAGGAAAAATATTTCAACTAGGGAATTCTTGTACAAATAGGAATCTGATTTCTTCACCATTATAAATAGGAGGGTAAAGTGAGTGTAGAAAAAAAGTGGAAGGCATCATCGAAAAATGATCACAAGAGTGAGGGATTAGAATCATCAAGCTCTGATTTGTAAAAACAAAGAAGAGTCCCGAGAAGTGTGTTTAGTAATAAAGAAGTACCATCCTGTTCTTGTCCGTGGACGTAGGTCGGATAAAAAAATCCACCGAACCACGTTAAATCTCTTTGTCGATTGGTGTGTTTTCCCGTCTCCCGCTAAATTTGCTTTTGGTCCCCCATAACCAAACAAATTCACCGTTGAAGGAGGATTACCTCGGAGGTGATATCCCATATTACCCCGAGACCAAAATCCGCCGTCAACAGTTGGCGCCTCTGTGGGGAACACAACAAAAAGCAACTCGCGTATTAAGACGATGGTAGAAGATGGAAATCACCGATCGTCAGGGAAGTCCAAGAACAGAATGCGAAGCACGGTGGTTGGACTATGAAAGGTCCCCTAATTAATCACAATCCGTGGACTACCGAAAAAGGATAACTCTCTCTTGCTGATCATTCAAGAAAATGGGAAAAACATTAAACCCAAAAAAGCAACCCGCCTACACTCTTCTCTTCATGAGCGATATGGAAAAATCTCTCTGTCGCCCCTCAAGATCAGTCGCAATCACGGCTCTCCGACTCCGAGTTCGATTCCTCATCTCCGCCGTCGCAGACGCTACAGGGGATCCGCAACGATCTCGTGGAAATCAGAGGCAACTTCAAGAGTGGACTCTCGCTGCTGTCTGGTAACAAAGCGGTTATCGGATTCTCAAAATCGCTTCTAATTTGTTGCAGTTTCCAAATCAGGGTGATTATGATGATGAATTTAATGGAGTTGCTGGGATTACGGAGGTGGTTGTTGCGTTTGTCAAGGAAATTTCTCTGCGTTCCGAGTTTGGACTAATTTCCCTTTGTCATTAGAAGATGATTTTGCAATGTCTGAGACTCAGAGAGAGCATGCTTCTGCTATTGAACTTTTGGTGCCAAGTTTCAGAGATCTTAGAATCAACCTTCATCCTCGCTTGGGAGACAACCAGTTTCAGATGATCTATTTCATATTGTTGCTTCCAAGACTGAACGAAGATGATTTTGAGCTTCTATCAACTCCAAAGGTGAAGAACTCTAATACTCCTGATGCATCTGAAAAGAGTACTATGACTACGAGACACAAGAAAAAAAAAATGGATCCAGGGAAAAGGATGTTACTGAGATCGTTAATGCAACAAAAGGTTTAGAAATTGAAGTCGAAGAGAGTACTGAGCAATAGTTGGAAAAGGACGACACAGATACATACGCTTCTGTGAGTACCCAGAAAGAGATTCAACATGAAGAAGACGTCTCATCCAGTAATTTGGAAGATGAGAGTAATGATCTTCCAGGTAGCTTATCAGCCCGTAGGTCAGCGAAGGGCACTAAAGCTATTTCACCAAGCGGATCAAGTGATTGGGTTCAGCTCCATGAGAGTTCTGTGCAACGAGGTGACCTAGAGAGGGCTCGCCAGTCAACAACTTCTAAGGATAAAAGTTCAGAAGCTCAAGCAGGTTTCCATTTTCACAGCACTGAAAAGTCATGGCCTCTAGCCTCTCCATCCTGCCGGATTTACAACAAGTTTAAAAGTATAGGGAGGTGTCGGGTTTGCGGCTAACACCATTGAAGAATCTGGCACCCTTTGTATATGTCCTTCTGGCAACCTTGATGGCACCACATTCACAGTAATGTCTATGGAGCAATAGTTTGCACAAGGGAATGCATGGTTAGAACAGTGGGGATAAGCAGAAAGCAAGGGCCTTGGATCGCTGAAAGAAATACTTCTTATCATTGAGTTGGGTACTTTCAAGGGGTCGGAAGTTCTGGGTGGAGAAGTTATCCGCGGCAGATCCAGTGAAGGCCTTGGATGGCTAAAAGAAAAATCTCCAAACACTGAGTTGGGTACTTTCAACGGAACGGGAGTTGTTGAGTTGGGTATTTTCAAGGGGACGTAACATTCCCTCAGGTCCAAGTGTCGTTCTCAGCTCGGGGTCGGGTTGCGTCCCACCGAGTCAGTCCTTCGGACTGGGGACGTAACGTTCCCCCAGGCCCGAGCATCTCTCACAGCTCGAGACAGGATCACATGCCACCGAGCACATCATCGTTAGCTCAGAGGCAAAATTTTCTCCTCACAATCGAGATTGGATCAGTCAGGGGTCAGGACCCCCAAATCTCTGGTACAGATATTACAGAGGAGGAGTCATTTTTAGTTTGGACAACAAGAGGAACTTCATCTCCTGATGGAACGACCCAAATAAGCAATTTGCTTTGAGGTGGAGAATCATTCTGAAAAGAGTCAGCATCTCCAATAAACCGAGGATATGAAGATAGAAACAGAAGACTTAGTTGATGGCAAAGACAATTTCTCGGTGATTTCTGGAGCGACCACCAGCAAGGCGATCAGCACACCATCTTTTTTTATAGTTCCCGGCATCAACTCGCAAACTCGTTGTTACCGAGAACTAGGGGACAGATGTTGATGGTGTTTTTCGGGCACTATGTTATTTAAACAACACGACATGGGTAAAAGGTGTAACTCCATTGATCGAGACCGTTAAAGCCGACCCGACCACTTAAAGATTGGATGACCGGGCAATTATCAGATCGACAGCAGCATTCTCAGTTCAAATGGCTATCATGACCGACCTCATGAAGACCGAGCACATGACGAGGCGTGCTCAGGAAGATAAAGCATCCTATTCTTGCGGAAAAGGGATAAGTTGTCCTACTTTAATGGGGTAAAGTAATAAGTTAATATCCTAATAGGATAAAGGAAGTAAATGTAGTTTTGATTTGGAATCCTTATGGGAAAAGGGAATAGTTTTGACTAGGAATCCTAATAGGAAAAGGAGACCATCTCCAATTGGGAATTCTTGTACAAATATGAGTCTGATTTCTGTATTATTATAAATAGGAGGGTAGAGCATGTGTAAAGGAAATCGAAAAATGATCACAAGAGTGAGGGATTAGAATCATCAAGTTCCGATTTGTAAAAGCAAAGGAGAGACCCGAGGAGTGTATTTGAGTAATAAAAAGTACCATCATGTTCTTGTCCGTGGACGTAGGTCGGATCCCAAAATTCACCGAACCACGTTAAATCTCTTTGTCGATTGGTGTGTTTTCCCGTCTCCCGCTAAATTTGCTTTTGGTCCCCCATAACCAAACAAATTCACTATTGAGGGAGGATTAGTCTCGGGAGTGATATTCCTTTATTGCCCCTGAGACCAAAATCAGCCGTCAACATGCTTATAAGATGTTTAATTGCATATTGGTTGGATCAATTTGTTGAAAATTGATTTGGAATAATTTTCCCCAAAATATTGATGTTGGCCGAATTTAAAGGAAATTTTAATTCTTGGAATTTTTGATTTTGATTCATTAGATGAATTAGAATCATTTAGGATGATGTTAATTTAAGGTCAATTGGATTGAATTTTGAATTGAACATAAATCCCTAATTTTTTCCCCTTGGCCGAATTGATTATGCCTTAATAAAGTCTTGGTAATTTTGATTTTTGATAATTGGATGTATTGGAAATCATTCGGGATAAGGATTTAATATCGATTGTGAAATTAATTGGATTGAATTCGAATCGGATAAAAATCCCTCCCTTGGCCGAGACCTTTAAGCATGTAAATGGGTTTGATTTTTGATTAATTTGTGTTGGACACCAATTGATGAAAATGACCATGATTAATTATGTAAATTCATGTTTTAGAAATGTTGATTTGGGTAATTGATCATGTAATACACTTTGGTAATTAAATTGGGAAAATTGGATTTTTTGAATTTAATTATTTGGGCCTATTTTTGATATTGGGCTTCTAATGTTGTAATTGGGCCTATTGGGCTTGATTTTATCAAGTTGGGTTTAGGCCAAGTGGATTGGATCCAATTGGCCCAAAACCTTAACCATAAAGCCCAAATGCGACTAATGAACCTTTAAAGTTCAATTGGGCCTAATGGGCCAAGATTGATTATAGGCTTATGGGGTAAATCCCGGATTGGACTTTGGTTATCGATTTGACCCGAGTTGACCAAAAGTCCACGCCTTAAGAAATCAATTAAAAGCCCATTGGACTTTAATTGAATTGACGTTGGACGTTAATCGGTCTTTGAGACGCGTTACGATTAAATTTGGAATTTAAATCGTAAAAGGTTTATTAAATAAAAGTGTAATATTTAATTTGGAATTGAATAGTGAATTAGTATTAAATACATGTTAAATTAGATTCAATGATGTAGTTTAATTTAATTCATGAATTCGTACTTTAAGTACTTATTCGCAAAAACGAGTTTGACTCGAACAAAATCAAATCGTTGTTTGAACATTGGATGATCACTTAATTATCAGATTAATTAATTTGATTAGATTGATTGATAGCATGCTTATGTGTGTGAATACGTGGTTGTGTTGTATGAATAATGTATATCGGATGGATATTAGTCGGGTGGGGCAATTTTAGAAATTGTTGTAATAAATTCGATTTATTAAATTGGACCTGCGTGTCCAGCCTTATAACCTTCATTCTCTTTGTATTCTCTTCTCACCTATTCCCCTCCATGTAAATGAGGTTTCTTTAGAAGTGAAGTGTAACGGGTAGAAGTAATACAAGTGCTAGCTTGAGTGAGAAAGGGAGAGATTTGATCTAGGATCAATGTAAAGTATCCATCCGCATATCATTATTATTTATTTTCATACTCGCTTTATTATGTATTTAAAGTCAAGACCACTTCTTGTCCATTGACATTGATTACGAAGCTTCCATGTCAATGGGTCCGTGCTTGACTGGGATCACTAGGTTTGTTGTGCCAAAGCCAAGGCCTAGTTCATTCAGAGGAAAAAGGTTAGGGTATATATTCGATATATAGGCATATATAAGATATATGTTTGGGACTTGGATGTCCACCTACTGGATCTAGGAGTTGGATGAGATCCAATTGATCTTCGAGATCTACCTAGTTAATTATCATACAATTTGTTGGCCAAAGTCAAGATTGTGTGATATTTAACGGGATCCTAGCCCACTAGGAAACACGGTTTCCCGAGTACTCGACAGAGGGTTAGAGGCTCGACGAAAAATAGTGGGAGGCAAATATTGAATTTGCAACATTCGTTCGAATACTCGCTAAACGCGCTCATCTATATTTTACTCGTCATATTAATCAAAAGTATTAGTTGGACTAATATTTTATGTTGTTTTAAATATATATATAGTTGGACTATATACAAACTCATTCGATATATAGTTGATTTTATAATTGGATTATAGTAATCAATATAATTGAATTAAAATTATAGTTGATTAAATAATTGGATTATTGTAATCATTATAATGAATAGTACCTTATTAAATTGATTAAATAGTTGGACTATTGAAATAAAAAAGGAATTGAAAAGTTGAATATTTAAAATATATAATCCTTGGATTAAATGTTTTAAATGATTTAATTTTCATTGAGAATTAATAATAGGTTACTTTATTGGATAAAATAACTTGTTATATCTAAGCCCATAATTAAGCAAATAGTAGAGCATAAAATCTTTGGAAGATTTATGTGATGATGACTTTAGTGCTTAATTTAATATACTTGACAATAAATCTATCTTTAGATTTAAAAGGTATTAAAATTGCAATTAATAATTCTTAGAGAATTAATTGACTATTCTATTGGAGAAAAGTCAAAGTTTGCAATTGGGCAAGTTGCACAAGGTGCACATCATTTCGATATTCTAAAACCCAAGGCTTGGCCAAAGGTTTGTGAAACATTGAAAATGATAATTGACATATCCCAAAGTGACTACCATTTGGATATGACAGACACGAAGGAATTAAAGAAAGGGCGAGGCTCTAACTTTAAAAAAATATTTGTCAAAGTTATGTTCACTACTAGTGTTGAAATTGGATTTTAAATACTTAGTGTGGTACATAAAATATATGTATTGATGTTCAGAATCCGCTATGAGCTGGATACTGACTTCAAGCCGAGATTTCTCTGCGAATCGGAAACGGGACGAAAGTCGCTGTTTCGACCGTAGATACCTAAGTTTAGGAACTACCCTTTGGGTATGTACTTAAATTAGGAACTGTTATAATGTAACTAGTTTGACTAGAGACATTTTCTCTATATCAGTGTTTAATCCGTTGCGGATAAACCTTTATATTCTAGAACGCTAAAGTGTTTTATTATATAAAGATGATACTGAGATAAACACATTAGATGTGAATAACAGAATTTATATTTTGAATATAATAAAATCTCAAACATATAAAAATGACAAATAAATAGCTCAAATTGATTTGATCAATAGAGACTTATTTGTGGCATTGTTGTCTAGGACACAATTAAACGAGACTCGTATATCCACACTTTTAAAGAGTGGGTACTAGGACTGATTTGACTATTCAAATAAGGTCTGCGAATCTAGTTTATTAGGTAAAGTACCTAAAATACTATTTACTTGGTAATAGTAAAAGGGCCATCGATCTGTTAGCCCTATTCATGGTGAAGTAAGTGGGCCCATATCTAGAGGCTAGATGTGAACATGAATATTTCGTGACCTTAACGGATGTGGCATCACGTTATGGTTATGTGTTTCTTTTGAAGAACACAAATCGGAAACTTTAAAGTTTCGACACGAAGTAAATAAACAGATCGGCTATAGTATTATTCCGCCACGGTAAGACTGTAATGGAAAATACTTAAGCAGTAAGTTTCATACGTACATGAAAGAGTACAGTATTCTTTCAAATGAGGACTCCTCCGAGACACGTCAGTTAGACGGTGTGTCCAAACTAAAAACCGAATTTTTTGGACATGATAAGGTTTATCACGAGTCGCTCTGAGCTACTGTTTCCTTCAATAGGATATGTATTAACAGTGCAAAACTTATTTAGAATAAGGTTCCATATAAATCTGTTTGACAGATGTCATATAGGATATGAACAGGGAAGAAACGAGGTTTCTCAGTCCTGATAATTTGGGTATGCCAGGCATAACGTTTGGATGATACCAAACTAAAAGACCCAAATTGGATAAGTGCCAATATAGGTTATCCTAAGGGAAACTATAAGTATAGTACTTATAAATCTCACATGAGAACAATGTGATTGTTGCTCACTATGCATTTTTCCTGAGAGGAATACCGATATGCAGTGGTCAGTGGGAGGATAGTGATACTCGATGAAAATCGGAGTAATACTGTTCTAGGCACAAAGTCATTAATGGAACACGAATAGTTCATCTATGATGAATCTATACCATTAATCTTCAAATACACAAGAACCTAGTAGATCGGATAGAGTCAGAAAACAACCTAGGGTATGGGTTTCTGATCTAACCTCATAAAGATGTCAATCTTATGAAGGTATATCCACCGACTACGTTTTGAGGAAGTGATACGAGGTATCGACTCCCTATTGTGGCAAAGTGCCATAAGTCCGAAATGGATTCCATGTATAACAACTATTTTGGATACTAGTTGTTGTACCACAAGGCATTGTGCCTATTGGTACATTAAACGTCTTCAAGGAAGACATACATGGAAAGCAACATACTAACGTACAAAGCTGGGCTTTTGACGGAAAGGTATCGTTATCAACATTGTGTTAATAACGGTTCAACCTCTTACCTGTTGCCATGGTAAATCCATTTTGAAGATGCTTGTAGATAACTGTATATTTCATTTATGAAATGTGTCAGTTACAAATCAAAATCGCTTTCCTGAAAAGGAAACCTTTTGGAGGATGTTTACAACATCCTGACGATTTTGTATAACCAACAAACGAGGTTTGCGGGTTATTCGATCCATGCTTGGATTGAAGCAAGCATAAGGTTCTTGGAACTGTCGTTTTGAAATAATCATAATGGTTTATGATTTGAATCAAAACGAAATAATTCTTGTGTATATAAGGAGGTTAGTGGGAGAGCGCACTGACAGTTAAATTCCCATATAGCAATTGATGAAAGCTTGGCTTTCAATAGAAATTCTCCGTAGAATTCTGGGGAGTAACAACCTTTATTCAAGGAATAAAGATCTACTGGGATAGATTTGGAGTTGTTAACACTCTCTGGGAAATTGTACATTTAAAATGTACTTGTATTGGTGTCTCATACGCTTCGAGCATATGGAGTCACGATCAGGTCAATCCAAGTGATAGTCACTGGATTGAAGTTAAGAACATCTGTTAGTATCTCAGAGAACTAAAAATGCTATCTTAAACTATGGAGAAGGAGAACTTGTAGTGACTGGGATCACTGCTGCAAGTTTCCAAACGATTAAATAATACGGTACTATTAAGTTTGAATACTGGGACAGTAAGCTGGAAATATTCCGAGCAAGATAACTGTTGCCGAATAAACAACAAATGCGGATTATTGCTACAGCTGAGGCAGCAAAAGAAGCCATTTGGATCGAAAAATAAATCTAATTAGATTAGATATAGTTCTGTTAGCAGCTGAGCTAGGCGTCAGCACATGCTAAGGAATTAAAGGTCTCATCGACGATCCAGATATATACTTCTATATCATCTGATTCGTTCGGATCATACATCGTGGCGATGTGATGATCGTATAAATCGCGTCAAACGATTATCAAACAAATCCGCTGACGAAAAACTTTCCTCAGCAATTTGAGCGAACCGTACATAGTTCGGGTGTGGGACACTTCAGTGACTCGCTACGTGCCAAGTGGGAGATTGTTGGACAAAATGACCCATAGCGTCACTATTTGCACAGATCATTGTGTTGTTGTAGCAAATTAACTATGTGACAAGGAAATTGTACTCTCATCATTTGTGATTAGATCACCATAGATATATAAATGAAGAGACGTCCCTATGATTAATTCCTGGATTGAGAATGATATGAGACAGTATCAATCCCCGAAGGTTTAATCATTAAATATCCCTAGCCGGAGTATTATCGAGACTGGACATCGATAATGCAGAATAGGCTAGTATTGCACTTGTGTGCGTTCTGAGGGCACAACGGCATAGTTCTCATATATATAAGTATCGGATACTTATGCAAGTGCGATAGGAGGTCGTGTTTCACCGATAGTACGGGAAACAGCTTCGCTCTGGATAGACCCCTCGGAATCCCATTGGTATTATGACTATATGTCTATGGGAGGCCGAAATCAAGGTAGGTGTGTATAGTCTTAACCTGAGACTTACATCGCTAATACTTACGATAATCGATAGACTTTGGTCTTGGTGGTACAGGGCTTTAACCGGTTCTGCGTACACCACTTCTGGGTTTATCAGAGAGTCGTAGTGTATTGGGTGTGATGTCAAGACGGAAGTATCACTTCAGTCATAGTGGAGATGATGTCATGCAGGATACGGTACTAGTGCTCTTGAGTGATGCGCATCCAATCGGGATATTGTGACCAGGTCATGAATATCCGATTATAGAGACTATGTTACCAGACATCCGATATGTGTTTCGGACGTGGCAGACACTTATCCAGCCCCAGCCCTAGCACGTGACTATCCGATACTGGGCCAATATGCACAATACAATGGTATACTACGCTTGATACAGATCTTAAATATTCTTAAATGGATATGTCCGGAGAATTGGGTAGACTTGGTGCTTTGCTAGGAGTCGACCTTGTCTCGTAAATAGGTAGAACGTAGTACATGGTACGTACGTGATTCGGATACTCCGACGACCGTATTTACTTCCAACTTATCCGGGGATCTCATGGGTCGCTTCCCGATAATCCACCGATGACGCATAACTCGCACTCTTAAATAATCTGGGATTATATAGAAGAGAGAGAAAATTAATCTAGAATTAATTATAGAGATATTTTATCTAGGATAAAATATCGTCTAGAGAGAGATAACGATTAATTTGGAATTAATCGATTAAATTAATATATTCGATATATTAAACGAAATTAGATTTCGACGCGGAATTAAAATTAGATTTTAATTCGGGCGAACGAATTAATTTAGAATTAATTCGTTAGCGACGTGAATAGTAAATTCGCTAGGTGTAATCATTTAATTACGACGCGACGGAAAAATCGTTAATTTGGAATTAGCGAACCCGAGCCCGAGTGTGATTGCGAGCGCATTCGTATTTCGAATTCGAGTGCGGCAACGCAAGTCGCATCAAGCGTCAAATCATTAGTCGCATCAAGCGTCAAATCACTTGTCACTTTGAGTGATGTGACTTGACAACATGTCACTTTATTAAAGTGACTTGATGTGAATAATGATGGAGTTGACATGAATAGTGAAAGCTAGTGGAGGGAAAACATTTTGATTTTTGGCTCCAAAATTCATTTAAATTATTGGATAAAATTAAATGGAAATTGATTATTATTTTGGGAAAATATATAATCAAAAGCTTTTACAACTTTTACATAAGTCAACACACATCTCTCTCTCCTAACTCGCTCAATAGCTCACGCCCAAAACTGCATAAGTGGACTAGTTTTGAACCAGAAAAACGTGAGCAAAGGGAAGCCAAGAGTTGGGTTTTCATGGTGAAAATCCAAGTGCTAGCACACTTACGAGACTTGCGAATGTGGTTGGGAGGTTCACCAATGAGGCGGGACTCATCCGACGGAGTTTGGAGCTTCGAAATGAGACCCGAAACTGCCAAACCAGTGAGCACGAACTGCAGCAGTGGGCGCACTAAACCAGTGGGTTTTATGGCTTCGTTCATCTTCAAATCGACTCAACCGACCGATGTAAGTATTCCGCTATCTTCGTTGGTGTATTCGCGCATTATTTCATGTCTTGTTTGATCTTGGGACCTAGATAATAACCAACAGCTACTTGAGTAGATAAGGTGGAAATCTGAGATGTAAGTGCCACAAGAGGGTCCACTTCATATATTCTAGCCACTTTGGTCACAGAAGCGCGTTCACTTGGAAATTGAAAATGGTTATTGGCCATTTCTTCTAATATATTATAGGCGTCCTCAACTGATTTCTTAAATAGAGCTCCCCCAGCTGCTGCATCAACCACAGTTCTATTCGAACCATTCAGCCCATTATAAAACAACTGAATTTGGACCCAATCTGCATAATCGTGTTCTGGGCATCTTCGTAATAGATCCTTAAATCCCTCCCATGCTTCATATAAAGTCTCAGTCTCCAGCTGCTTAAATATACTAAAATCTGCCCTCAGTTGAGCTGATTTAGCAGGTGGAAAGAACCTCACAAGAAATTTCATGGCTATATCCTGCCATGTCATGATACTCCCCCGTCTGTATTGATTGAATCCAATCCCATGCTTTATCCCGTAAAGAGAATGAGAATAAGCGCAGCCTGATAGCCTATTTACTAATGTCATTCATCTTTATAGTATCTGCGATCTCCAGGAACATCCTTAAGTGCAAGTTGGGATCTTCTATAGCTGAACCCCCAAACTGATTCCTTTGTACCATGTTGATCAATGCAGGTTTTAACTCAAAATTATTGGCGTTGATTGGTTTATGGGCAAGCCCAGAATATGTATCATCAATGACAGGCTTGAAGTGATCTCTGATTTCCACATGACGTGGGTTGATCTTCTATTTTCAGCCGTCATTGCTTCTTGTTCAATTTTCCTTTCTTTCCTTAGTCTCCTCGCTGTTCATTCTATTTCAGGGTCAAACAGAAGCGAGTCGAGACTTGTGGAAATTCGCATTCACTGAAGCACCAAAAACCAAAAATCAATAAACAAAATAAATAAATAAATAAATACAAAATAAAAATAAACTAAAAATAAAAGATAAAAATCTAAATTAAAGCTAAGATTACTTGGTAGTAGTATTAATGTGAATTAAACAAACAATCCCCGAAAACGGCGCCAAAAACTTGTTGTGATATTTTACATCGTACCGCAAGTGTACGATGTCAAGTTTTAGTATAAATGAATTTAGAGTGTCGAACCCACATAGATTGCGTTAACTCGCACTAAATACTATAATTGATAATCCTAACTTTATTTAGAAAATAAATAATAAAGATTTTAATAAATAAATATAAAATGAATTAATTAGATAGGAGGAACTAATTGTTAGTGTCCTACACATGCCACAAGATCACTAAGATGATTTGTGTGTGAATAAATCAAAGACAAGTTGCGGAAATTACTTACTTTGATCGGTTGAGATTCAAAACTTTTCCATGAATGTGAGGAAGCTCCAAGCTTTCTTTTGCATTCCAAACTCAAGGGTGAGTTTCCCTATCACCTTAAATTGACTCCCAAAGTGCTAGCAATGGTGAAAAAAAATTCAAGGAAGAAGCGATGGAGTTTCGGCCATTTGGAGAAGGAGGAGGGAGAGAGAGTTTTCAACTTGCTACAAAAGTTGTTCAAATGTTTTTCCAAAAAGACAAATAAGTGTGTTGAGAAAAAATGCATTAAATGCAT
The DNA here is from genome assembly GCA_019454045.1 of Zanthoxylum bungeanum. Taxonomy (NCBI): domain Eukaryota; kingdom Viridiplantae; phylum Streptophyta; class Magnoliopsida; order Sapindales; family Rutaceae; genus Zanthoxylum; species Zanthoxylum bungeanum. The sequence continues at coordinate 17,664 of SKCR01024113.1, forward strand.
TCACCCACTTCCATCACCAAAAAAGGTGACTAGACTTCCATCACAAAAAGTGACTAGTGATAGAAGTGAAATGGGTCTCACTTTAAATTCTAAATTCAAGTGGGTTAATAAACACACTTCGGGCTCGGGTTCGTTTAATCCGATTAAACGAATTTTCCGTCGCGACGTAATTAAATCCAATTTAATTAAATAATAATGTCTAGCAAAATTATTACGAAAGTCGCTTACGAATTAATTCCAAATTAATCCGTTCGCTTGAATTAAAATCCAATTTTAATTCAGCATTGAAATCCAATTTCAATTAATATATCTAATATATTATTTTAGCCCAATTGATTAAATAGTAAAATCTAATTTCACTATTAAATTCATTTTGCCGATTAATTCCAAATTAATCGCATTCTCTCCTCTCGACGAATTTAATCCCAGATAAATTATCGACGCAATTAATCCCAGATTAATTTTTTCTCTGATAATTAACCCCAGATTAATTCTTGCCGTAATTAATCCCAGATTAATTTTCTCTCTCATAATTAATCCTAGATTAATTCTGTTCGAGTCAAATGTCATTGGTGAATATTTGGGAAGCGACCTAAGAGATCCCTGGATATGTTGGCAGTAAATCCGGTTGTCGGACTATCCGAACACGTGCGTACCCGGTACCACATTCTTACTGATTTACAAGACATGGTTGGCTTTTAGGAAAGCACCATGCCTACCCAATTCTCCAGAAATATTCAACGAAGAATATATAATATATATCAGGCGTAGTATACTAAGTATTGCGTATTACGATCCAATATCAGATGTCACATGCTAGACCTGGGGCTGGAATTGGGTCTGCCCCGTACGAAGTATATATTAGATCCCTAGCAACTAGTCTTTGTAATCGGATAATCATGACCTAGTCATACTATCCCGATAGCTGCAGCATTTAAGAGTACCGGTTCTGTATCCCTGCGTGATCATCATCTCCATATGACTGAAGTGATACTTCCATATTGACATCACACCCAATACATTACGATTCTCAGTATACCCAGAAGAGGCATACACATAACTTGTTAAAGCTCGAGACGACCAAAACTAAAGTATATTGATTGTCGTAAGTATTAGCGATGCAAGTCTCAGGTTAATACCAAATACACCTACCCTGATTCAGATTCCCATAGACACATAGTCATACTACCAATGAGATTCCGAGGGGTCTATCCAGAGCGAAGCTGTTCCCGTTCCAACGTCTAACAGAACCTTCTATCACACTTGCATAAGTATCTAATACTTAAATATATGAGAACTATACCGTTAAGCTTCCATAACGCGCACAAGTGTAATACTAGACTATTCCGTATTATCGATGTCCAGTCTCGATAATACTACGACTAGGGATATTTAATGATTAAACCTTTTCGTGGATTAATACTGTCTCATATCTTTTTAATTCGGTACTAATCATATGGACTTTTATCATTTATATATCCAAGTAATCCAATTACAAATGATAAAAGAGCAATTTCCTTTGTCACATAGTTAATTTGTACAAAGAACACCATGTCTTTTATAAATGATGATTCTATGGGTCATAATTGTCCAACAATCTCCCATTTGGCCTATAGCCAATCACTCAAGTGTCTAACACCTGAACTATGTACAGGTCGCTCGTACTTATGCTGAGATATCACTTTCGTCAGCGGATATGCAAGGTTATCATCTGAAACGATCTTTTGATCTTGACATCGCCACGATGTATGATCTCACGAATCAGATGAAACCGTCGAAGTACATACTTGGATCATTGATGAGACCGTAATTCTTTAGCCTCAGTTGTAGCCTAGCTCAGCTGCTAACAGAATTGCTCCCAATCTAATTAGGAATTTTATAGATCCAAAATGCTTCTTTTGTTGCCTCAGCCGCAGTAATAGATTCTGCTTTTATTGTTGAATCGGCAATAGTATCTTAGTTAGAAGATTTCCAGCTCACTGTTCCATTGTTCAAATAAAATATGTACCCTTATTGCAACTTATAGTCGTCTTTATCGGTTTGGAAACTTGCATCGGTGATCCCAGTCACCTCAAGTTCTCAATCTCCATAAATTAAGAAAGCATCCTTAGTTCCTCTAAGATACCTAAGGATGTTCTTAACATCAATCCAGTGACCATCACTTGGATCGGCCTGATTGTGACTCCACATGCTCAAAGCATATGAGACACCAGGTCGCGTACATGTCTTTCAATGTACGAGTTCTCGGAGAGTGCCAACAACTTTTAAATCTATCATAGTAGATCTTTATTCCTAGAATAAATGTTGCCTCTCCAAAGTATTCCATGGAGAATATTAATGAAAGCCAAGCTTTCACCGATTGTTAACATATGAATGTTATTTCCAAGAAATAATACATCATCAATGTATAGGATATCGAATGTCAGTGCGCTCCCACTAACCTTCTTATATACACAAGAATCATCTTCGTTTTGAATGAAACCATATACCATTATGATCTCATCAAAACGTTGGTTCCAAGAACACAATGCTTGCTTCAATCCATAAATGGATCGATTTAACTTACAAACCTTGTTTGCATGTTTTGGCGCGACAAAACCATTAGGGTGTTTTATAAAACATCATCCAAAAGGTTTCCGTTAAAGAAAGCGGTTATGAAGTTCAGCTGCCATATTTCATAATCGAAATATGCAGCAATAGCAAGCATTATCCGAATGGATTTAATCATGGCAACGCGTAAAAGGTTTCATCGTAATCGACACCATGTTGATGACGATACCCTTTCGCTACAAGCCTAGCTTTGTACGTTTGTATGTTGCCATCCATGTCTGTCTTCACCATGAAGACTCATTTGCTACCAATAGGCATAATGCCTTCTGGTACATCAACCAGTGTCCAAACTTGATTGTATACATGGAATCCATTTCGAACTTCATAACACTTTGCCATAAATGGAGTCAATACCTTATATCACTTCCTCATACGTAGCCGGTTCGTATTCCTCAATAAGATTAATATCTTCATGAGGTGAGATCAGAAACTTATACCTCTTAGGTTGTTTTATGACTCTCTCCGATCTACGCGGTTATTGTGTATAAGAAGATTATGGAATAGTATCATCCCTGATGAACTGTTCGTGTTCCGTGAGGGGATCGGTGCCAGGAACAGTATCACTCCGATTTTCATCGAGTTCTACTTTCCTCCCACTTACCACTGCATTTAGGAATTCCTCTAAGGAAAACCGCATGGAGAGCAACAAATACCTAGTTCTCTTGTGGGTTGTGGAAATTGGTTTCCCTAGGATAACCAATTACAAATAGGCACTTATCCGATTTGGGATTTAGTTTGGTACCTGTAGGCATTGCATTTTTGCATGTGAAACCAGATGATGAGTCTCATTTGGAGGCACTACCTTTTAAGTCGCGGGAGCCGCGGGAAACGGACGTCGGAAGGGAATCGATATTTTGTTGGATTTTAGTTCGCTTGTTTTGCTTCGGGTTCGCTTGTTGGACCTTTGTTTTAAAACACACCCTAAGCCCAAACCCCATCTAGCCCATACACATTTGGCCCCACACAAACCTAGCCCACCATGACTAGGCCCACACGCCCATCACCCTAAATTACACCCAAATTAAATCAAATATTAAATTAAATATTAATTAGATAATGTAATTAAATTAAATTAAATAATTAAACCATTTACCAAATTAATTAAAACAAATTAAATCTAATACCAAAATTAAATAAATCATTACCAAAAGCAAAATAAATCACTTCCTAATTTAATAAATCACTCACCAATTTAAAATATTTACTCATCTAATTAACAAATTAAATGCCTAATTAAAATCAATCATAACAAATTAAATATATTGTATTCCTAATCTAAACCAATCAAATATTCAACCTTCCTAATTCACCAAAATTTTTCCCCCAATCAAATATATATTTTCTTTAATTAGATATTACAAATCCCTATCCATGCAAACCCTAATTGACAACTATAAAACACACACTAAATCAACCCTAAGAGCTCTCTCATTCACACTCCCCATTCACGGCACAACAACAAAAATAAACCCTAGATAGCTTCTCTCATCTTCGTTTCTCTCTCACCAGCTAGCCTCACAAAATCATTCACACACCATAAGCTTCACGCCACCATCTCTCAGTTCACATAAGCCTTCGCCGACTGCCCCTTTACACACTAAACCAGCCAACAGCAGCCCTTAAGTCACTCACAAGCATCCTCCTTCACGCCACAATAACGACACATCACACAGCCCTTCTCATACGTCAAAATGCCATAAGCAAAGCCACTTGAAGATACCCCTCACGAAGCAACACACATCAAGACCTTAGCCACTCACTCAAACTACAACAAGCCTACTTGCCCCACTCACTAACCTTCAATCCACGCCACCTGCACCCATAGCCACACCTATACACACACCACCATCACGTCTCTCTCTCGGCTGTGAGAGTATAAAAAAAGAAAACAAACATAAGCGCCCCTCATCAGCCCTTTCACTCCTCAAACGAACAAAAATTATAAGCAGCTCACCGGCCTACGCACTAATCACGTCTTCACCACCTGCCAACCTCCACGCATCACAGCCATAAACCGTACCTCTTAACCCCACAAAACCAGTAAACAAATCACCCCAAAATAGTGAGTAAACCGAGAGTAAACCAGTCCCTGGAACAGCCCCTAAAACACCCCAAACAGTGACAAAAACTGCCCCCGAACAGCCCTCCAAAATCACCCAAAACAGTAGCCTAAAACACCAAAAATAGTGACCAAAATACGGCAATAATATGGCAGTGAAATCGAGAGAAAACAGCAGCAAAACGGAGGTTAAAAAAGTAGCTTGAGCAGCAAAACAGCGAGGTAAAACGCAAACCGGTGAACCGGAAGAGTTGCGGAGTGATAGCCATTTCGACGGCCGTGAAACGCAAGTCCGAAAGTCGACATAAAAGGTTAGACCTGAGGGTATTTTTCACACTTGTTTTCAGTTGTATTTTTATTATTTATTGAGTTTCATTTGCGTGATTATTTTTGAATGAAGCATGTTGTGGCCCTTGAATAGATAGAAAGTGCATGAATTGTGAAATATTGTATGTTGTGGCCTTGAAATAAAATGAAAGATGTGTCAACTCTCGCGGTATATCGGATGGAAACCCGGACATAAATTTCATAGCCGATTCCGAATGGACGGTAGTATGATCTGTACTCGGGATACAACTCCACGTACCGCTTGAGTAAACGACACCTTCTTTTGTTTTATATTGCTTTGATTTATTTATTTTTCTTCATTTGAATTTCGTATGTTACTTGTTTATTCATGATGCAATCGAGCGCATAGGCTTAGTAAGTCGGATTAAAGGTCCCCTATTTAGAGGGGTTAAAACCCTTTACCACGATGCTTTGCCGCGCCGGTTGATGTGTGTTCGGTTGAATGTAAGATATATTCAATCGGGCATACTAAGTTTGATGTTATTGTCTTTATTCTTTGTATGTATGATGCAGTCGAGCGCATGGGCTTAGTAAGTCGGATTAAAGGTCCCATATTTGGAGGGGTTAAAACCCTTTACCACGATGCTTCGCCGCGCCGGTTGATGTGTGTTCGGTTGAATGTAAGATATGTTCAATCGGGCATACTAAGTTTGATGTTATTGTCTTTATTCCTTGTATGCATGATGCAATCGAGCGCATGGGCTTAGTAAGTCGGATTAAAGGTCCCCTATTTGGAGTGGTTAAAACCCTTTACCATGATGCTTTGCCGCGCCGGTTGATGTGTGTTCGGTTGAATGTGAGATATGTTCAATCGGGCATACTAAGTTTGATGTTATTGTCTTTATTCTTTGTATGCATGATGCAATTGAGCGCATGGGCTTAGTAAGTCGGATTAAAGGTCCCCTATTTGGAGGGGTTAAAATCCTTTACCACGATGCTTTGCCGCGCCGGTTGATGTATATTCGGTTGAATATAAGATGTGTTCAATCGGGTATACGAAGTTTCATATAGTCATCATTTTCTTTGTACGCATCGTAATGAAAAACATATTTATTCCATTGATTGCATCATTTATCCCTTAGTCTTGGCTTAACGTATTACAATTCATATATCCATGTCATGATAGCATTTGAGTATTATTTCTTGTAGTATATCAGATGGAAACCCAGACATAAATTCCGTAGCCGATTCCGAATGGACGGTAATGCGGTCTGTACTTGGGATACAATTCCACGTACCACTTGGAAAAGTGCTCACATGTGTGTTTGTGTCCGTATTAGTTATCTTCTTTTGCACCACGTCATAGCATGCTTACTTTAATGCCTAATTGCATCCTTAAGTGTCTTTTTGCATTATGTACTTAGTTGACTCTTTTATTTGTGCATGGACATGTAATGGCTATTTGTTTAAGATATGTCTATGAAATCACATGTTCGCCATCATTTGATTCGCCTTTATGTATGCTTGTGTGGTTAGTGTGTGCTTGTGTTTCCATGAATACAATATGCCAATGAAGTTGTATGTTCGTTGCTACTTTGATGTACTTTCAAGCATGTAATCTTAGATGTGAAATATATGCAAATTTAGGTGTAAGTTTTATTTTTTGCGCATATGGATTTAGAAGCATGATACTCTTGGAAATAAGTGTTACTTAAGCTTGATTAAATTATTACACAAATCCTTTCATTACAAGTGACATAAGTAAGGGACCATTCCGAACCCAACGGTTTGAGGTCTTCCCTTGTGAGGGGTGAGTGCGGCCTTAAATCTCATTTTCCCGGTTCACACCGGGTGGCGACTCCATTATTCTCCGGTTTAGTCCCCCGTGGCTACTCCGTACTCCCGACTAGGCCGCGAGCCTAGAACAGTATGCGTCGCCTAGTTTCTGTGTTCCCACAGTCTGGCGACTCCACTGGGGATAGAGAATCGGCCCCGAAATATTATCTTGTAATGTTTGGATTTATGTTCTAATTGACCGTGTCTATAGTGGATAAAATAAGGGTTTAATCAAAGGCATTTTGAGGCTAGGCAATTGTTTGGTGTCTTCTTTCACTCACTACCTTTCTAGAAGGAAAAGTTATGAAGGCACCGAGATAGCCATCTACTCGTAGCCTATTGTGATGGACTAATTTGGAGGACTCGTTGTTTATTCCTGACACCAAGCGATAAGAGCCTAAGAGGCTTGGGTATTTAAGTGAGCCTCGCTCCACCCTCCCTCTGGGGAATCTACAACGAGAAATCCATTTGATAGTCGGTCACACACCATAGCTCACTGGCACGTACCTTAGTGTATAAAAAAGGGTGCGCTCACTTGGCCGCTCGAACCATTGATTGAGGAGACCTAGTTGTGAGCCATCCTTCGCCGGTGAGAGCCTTTGTCTACACTCTCGCGAAGCCACCCATAGACCGGGGTTTTATAGTTAAAGTAACAATTATTTCCTTGAGTATGTGCTTGTGGACCATCCTCAATTGGATGCAGTTGGACTATTGTCAGAAATGCGAACTTGCTGGGCCATTTAAACTAGGGCGAGTTCATACCTTATGACCATTAGGCCCAAAGCTTCTGAAATGTTGATGGGCCATTCTGTAGAAATCATTGTTCTATGTTTGCATTATCTTTCTTTTATGCTTGTGTTTGGGAACATCGTCGTTTGGATCCATTTGGACCATTTTTCATGGGATATGGGCTTGTTGGGCCATTTAAACTGGGACAAGAACATATTTTATGACGATTGGGCCAAAGGTTTCTAAGTGATTGATGGGCCACTTTGTGCTTGTGTTCGGAACATTACCATTTGGATTTAGTTGGGCTCCTTGCCATGAGATGTGAACTCGTTGGGCCATTTAAACTGGGACGAGTTCACTCCTATGACAGTTAGCCCAAAAGCTTCTAAAATGATAACGGGCCGATTTGTTTGAAAATTTTATTTGATTTAGTATGTTATATATGTTACATGCATCTCATGCACCCCATGCATACATACATCATGCTAACCCTTGTGTTCTGAAAGCCATCATAGATTCCCGTTGGGTTAGGGAAGAGGGAAGACTCACCAAAAGACTGGTAATAGATATGAGTACATCCGATAATGAGGTATCCCAGATAGATCAGTTGGAAAATGGTTTCACCAAGATTACCGAACAGTTGCAAGCCTTGACCACTGCCATGGAAAATATGGTTGTACCCCGTGTTGGGGGAAATTCTGAGAATGTGAGGTGCGAGGAGCCTCCGAATGGGTTGGGGGATGATATCCCCACTTTTGATGATGACATGGCAGAGTATGCAACATGCAAAGTAATTGGGTCTCAGGAAAAAATTTCAAAAGCTTCGGGATCAGGTTGAAACAGTTACCCACAAAATGAGGGGTAAACATGAAGAGTTGTTAGATTATGAGGCAATGACCTTCGGAGAACAGCTGCCAGTTCAGTTTAAAATGCCCGACATGGCCAAGTTTAATGGGAATGGAGACCCGAGAGTCCATCTGCAGCAATATGTCTCAGTCATGAGTTCAGTGGGCCTATCACAGCGCCAAGTCTAAAAGATGTTTGGGATGTCACTCGAGGGGGCACCTGTGGTTTGGTATCATAGCCTTGAGAAGAAGGTTAATGAAGATTGGAGGGAACTAGCTGATGCTTTTCTGAAGCAGTATGTTACAGACTTGGAGATTGATTTGTCACTCCGAGATCTGGAGAACACTAAGCAGAAGCCAGAGGAGAGCTTCAAGGAGTATGTAGACCGCTGGAGAGGTCAACTTTTGAAAATGCAGACTCGGCCTTCAGAGAAAGACCAAATTAAGATGATTATCAAGGGTACTAAGCCCTCCATCTATGGTAAGCTGAGGAGGATGACCTCCATTGCGGATTTTCGACAGTTGAGGGAGACTGTCATGGACATTGAAGAAGAGGAGGTGGAAAACCGGAAGTTCTATAGCCAGAATAGAAGGACTTTTGGGGGGCATTATGAGACTAAGCCCGCTACTGTCGAGGTTGCTGCCATCAAGAACCGACATTTCTCTAACCTGGGGAAACCTTTATCTAAGGTGCTTGAGAAGTTGAAGGGACAAGGACTCCTAAAACCCTTAGAGCCTAATCCACTCCCAGATCCTATACCACCCAACCTTGACCTAAGCATGTATTGTCACTTCCATCAAAGGAGAGGCCACGAAACTGACAACTGCACCCGCCTTAAGCATGAAATCCAAAACCTCATTGATGCCCATAAAATACCCGATCATGAGAAAGAACAACCCAACACATATCAGAACCCCCTACCAAATTACCACTCCGTTTCACCACCCACCTACATGATCAACTCTGGATTGCCCGAAACTTTTGTCCTCCAAACCCTTAACCACCAAGCTTCTTACATGGAGATAGGGGATGACAGTGGAGAGCTGTAGGCCAAGGAAGAAGGCAATGCTGCGAGTGATGAAATTATTCCTCCTGGTTTATTTGATCCTGCATTTTTAATATAGACATTGATTTAGTCTACCTGTTCGAACCATTTCTTAAATGATAATAAAGACGTTCATTTCGTTTACTTGCCTGAGTCTCTCCCTCCAACCTGCAACATGAGTATGTTTGACAAAAGCATTCAACCATGGTACTGTGATACTCAAGCGATGTTTAGAACACGGGGAATTCCCGAAAGAAGCAATCAGAAGATAGGATAGCCATTCGGAAAATGGGGAACGGGGCAATAAGACTGTCAAGTTTGGAGAGGGATGAGTTCACCAAGCCAATCGACATGGATAGATTGAAGCAGTATTTCGCCTGAGGAAGAAAAGGCCGAGTGATCACCAGGAGAACTAGCAGAAGACCTAACCCAACGGAATAGAAAATTCATTCATGTATGCATACACGTAACATATTTGCATCTTTTTTGTGTTTGTTCTATTTTGTAATAACAGGTTTCAAATGAGAAAAAGAGAAAGCGTCAAATGCAAGCCAACCAGAAGTAGCAACAGTACATTATCTGTATCAGTTTGGGGACGAGTCCCAGGGCCGAGGCCCACATCACCATCAGTTTGGGGATGAGTCCCAGGGCCGAGGCCCATATCGGTATCAGTTGGGGGCAAGACCCATATCAGTATCAACTTGAGGGCGAGGCCCATATCAGCATCAGTTGGGGGCGAGGCCCACATCAACATCAATTGGGGGCGAGGCCCACATCAGTATCAGTCTAGGGGCGAGGCCCATATCAGTATCAGGTTGGGGGCAAGACACATATCAGTATCAATTTGAGGGCGATGCCCATATCAGCATCAGTTGGGGGCGAGGTCCACATCAACATCAGTTGGGGGCGAGGCCCACATCAGTATCAGTCTAGGGGTGAGGCCCATATCAGTATCAGTTTGGGGGCGAGGCCCATATTAGTATCAGTTTTGGGGCGAGGCCCATATCAGCATCAGTTTGGGGGTGAGTTCCAAGGCCAATGCCCATATCAGTATCAGTTGGGGGCGAGGCCCATATCAGTATCAGTTTGGGGGTGAGGCCCACATCAGCATCAGTTGGGGGCGAGGCCCACATCAGTATCAATCTAGGGGTGAGGCCCACATCAGTATCAGTTTGGGGGCGAGGCCCATATCAGTATCAGTTTGGGGGCGAGGCCCATATCAACATCAGTTGGGTCGAGGCACATATCAGTATCTGTCTGGGGGTGAAGCCCATATCAGTATCAGTTTGGGGATGAGTCACAGGGCCGAGGCCCACATCAGCATCAGTTTGAGGATGAGTCCCAGGGCCGAAGCCCACATCAGTATCAATTTGGGGATAAGTCCCGAAGGTTGAGACCCACATCAGCGTCAGTTTAGGGAAGAGGCCCACATCGGTATCAGCTTGGGGGCGAGGCCCACATCAGCATCATGCATCCATGCATACATGCATACATATCACATACATATAATTTTTATTTTGTTCGTAGGATTGTAGAGGTAAAGACCATCTCATCAAGCGACAGATGCCGAAAATGGCGTTCCAAAATGGAGCACACACAGCAAATGCCAAAAATGGAGTTCCAAAATGGAGCACACACAGTAAATGCCGAAAATGGCGTTCCAAAATGGAGCACATGTAACAGATGCCGAAAATGGCGTTCCAAAATGGAGAACACGTAACAGGTGCCGAAAATGGCGTTCCAAAATGGAGCACACACAGCAAATGCCGAAAATGGCGTTCCAAAATGGAGAACACGTAACAAGATGCCGAAAATGGCGTTCCAAAATGGAGCACACACAACAGATGCCGAAAATGGCGTTCCAAAATGGAGCACACATAGAAAATGCCGAAAATGACGTTCCAAAATGGAGCACACGCAATAGATGCCGAAAATGGCATTCCAAAATGGAACACACACAACAGATGCCGAAAATGGCACTCCAAAAATGGAGCACGGTTCGGGAATGAACCAGGGGTCGCAGCACCTCACCACCAAATCAACTCAACTCAACACATGGCAAGTCAAGTGGCAGCTGGTGAGCCAGGTAAGTAGAAATGCATTGCATAACTTTGATAGGATTGTTCAAAGTCACACACTGCGCAAGTCCCATCAAAGTGAGGGTGACTGTAGGCATTGCATTTTTGCATGTGAAATCCGATGATGAGTCTCATTTGGAGGCACTACCTTTTAAGTCGCGGGAGCCGCGGGAAACAGACGTCGGAAGGGAATCGGTATTTTTTTGGATTTTAGTTCGCTTGTTTTGCTTCGGGTTCGCTTGTTGGACCTTTGTTTTAAAACACACCCTTAGCCCAAACCCCATCTAGCCCACACACATTTGGCCCCACACAAACCTAGCCCACCATGACTAGGCCCACACGCCCATCACCCTAAATTACACCCAAATTAAATCAAATATTAAATTAAATATTAATTAGATAATATAATTAAATTAAATTAAATAATTAAACCATTTACCAAATTAATTAAAAAAATTTAAATCTAATACCAAAATTAAATAAATCATTACCAAAATTAAAAGAAATCACTTCTTAATTTAATAAATCACTCACCAATTTAAAATATTTACTCACCTAAGTAACAAATTAAATGCCTAATTAAAATCAATCATAACAAATTAAATATATTGTATTCCTAATCTAAACCAATCAAATATTCAACCTTCCTAATTCACCAAAATTTTTCCCCCAATCAAATATATATTTTCCTTTTGTGACACTAATTAGATATTACAAATCCCTATCCATGCAAACCCTAATTGACAACTATAAAACACACACTAAATCAACCCTAAGAGCTCTCTCATTCACACTCCCCACTCACGGCACAACAACAAAAATAAACCCTAGAAAGCTTCTCTCATCTTCCCTTCTCTCTCACCAGCCAGCCTCACAAAATCATTCACACACCATAAGCTTCACGCCACCATCACTCAGTTCACATAAGCCTTTGCCAACTGCCCCTTTACACACCAAACCAGCCAACAGCAGCCCTTAAGTCACTCACAAGCATCCTCCTTCATGCCACAATAACGACACATCACACAGCCCTTCTCACACGTCAAAATGCCATAAGCAAAGCCACTTGAACATACCCCTCACGAAGCAACACGCATAAAGACCTTAGCCACTCACTCAAACTACAACAAACCTGCATGCCCCACTCACTAACCTTCAATCCACGCCACCTGCACCCATAGCCACACCTATACACACACCACCATCACGTCTCTCTCTCGGCAGTGAGTGTATAAAAAAAAGAAAACAAACATAAGCGCCCCTCATCAGCCATTTCACTCCTCAAACGAAAAACAATTATAAGCAGCTCACCGGCCCACGCACTAATCACGTCTTCACCACCTGCCAACCTCCACGCATCACAGCCATAAATCGTACCTCTTAACCCCACAAAACCAGTGAACAAATCACCCCAAAACAGTGAGTAAACCGAGAGTAAACTAGTCCCTGGAACAGCCCCTAAAACACCCCAAACAGTGACAAAAAATGCCCCCGAACAGCCCTCCAAAATCACCCAAAACAGTAGCCTAAAACACCAAAAACAGTGACCAAAATATGGCAATAATATGGCAGTGAAACCGCGAGAAAATAGCAGCAAAATGGAGGTCAAAACAGTAGCTTGAGCAGCGAAACAGCGAGGTAAAACACAAACCGGTGAACCAGAAGAGTTGCGGAGTGATAGCCCTTCCGACGGCAGTGAAATGCAAGTCCGAAAGTCGACATAAAAGGTTAGAACTGATGGTATTTTTCACACTTGTTTTCAGTTGTATTTTTATTATTTATTGAGTTTCGTTTGCATGATTATTTTTGAATGAAGCATGTTGTGGCCCTTGAATAGATAGAAAGTGCATGAATTGTGAAATATTGTATGTTGTGGCCTTGGAATAAAATGAAAGACGTGTCAACTCTCGCGGTATATCGGATGGAAACCCGGACATAAATTTCATAGCCGATTCCAAATGGACGGTAGTATGATCTGTACTCGGGATACAACTCCACGTACCGCTTGAGTAAACAACACATTCTTTTGTTTTATATTGCTTTGATTTATTTATTTTTCGTCATTTGAATTCCGCATGTTACTTGTTTATTCATGATGCAATCGAGCGCATGGGCTTAGTAAGTCGAATTAAAGTTCCCCTATTTGGAGGGGTTAAAACCCTTTACCACGATGTTTTGCCGCGTCGGTTGATGTGTGTTCGGTTGAATGTAAAATATGTTCAATCGGGCATACTAAGTTTGATGTTATTGTCTTTATTCTTTGTATGTATGATGCAATCGAGCGCATGGGCTTAGTAAGTCGGATTAAAGGTCCCATATTTGGAGGGGTTAAAACCATTTACCACGATGCTTCGCCGCGCCGGTTGATGTGTGTTCGGTTGAATGTAAGATATGTTAAATCGGGCATACTAAGTTTGATGTTATTGTCTTTATTCCTTGTATGCATGATGCAATCGAACGCATGGGCTTAGTAAGTCAGATTGAAGGTCCCCTATTTGGAGGGGTTAAAACCCTTTACCATGATGCTTTGCCGCGCCGGTTGATGTGTGTTCGGTTGAATGTGAGATATGTTCAATCGGGCATACTAAGTTTGATGTTATTGTCTTTATTCTTTGTATGCATGATGCAATTGAGCGCATGGGCTTAGTAAGTCGGATTAAAGGTCCCCTATTTGGAGGGGTTAAAATCCTTTACCACGATGCTTTGCCGCGCTGGTTGATGTATATTCGGTTGAATATAAGATGTGTTCAATCGGGTATACGAAGTTTCATATATTCATCATTTTCTTTGTACGCATCGTAATGAAAAACATATTTATTCCATTGATTGCATCATCTATCCCCTAGTCTTGGCTTAACGTATTACAATTCATATATCTATGTCATGATAGAATTTGAGTATTATTTCTTATAGTATATCGGGTGGAAACCCAGACATAAATTCCGTAGCCGATTCCGAATGGACGGTAATGCGGTCTGTACTTGGGATACAATTCCACGTACCACTTGGAAAAGTGCTCACATGTGTGTTTGTGTCCGTATTAGTTATCTTCTTTTGCACCATGTCATAGCATGCTTACTTTAATGCCTAATTGCATCCTTAAGTGTCTTTTTGCATTATGTACTTAGTTGACTCTTTTATTTGTGCATGGACATGTAATGGCTATTTGTTTATGATATGTCTATGAAATCACATGTTCGCCATCATTTGATTCGCCTTTATGTGTGCTTGTGTGGTTAGTGTGTGATTGTGTTTCCATGAATACAATATGCCAATGAAGTTGTATGTTCGTTGCTACTTTGATGTACTTTCAAGCATGTAATCTTAGATGTGAAATATATGCAAATTTAGGTGTAAGTTTTATTTTTTGCGCATATGGATTTAGAAGCATGATACTCTTGGAAATAAGTGTTACTTAAGCTTGATTAAATTATTACACAAATCCTTTCATTACAAGTGACATAAGTAAGGGACCATTACGAACCCAACGGTTTGAGGTCTTCCCTTGCGAGGGGTGAGTGCGGCCTTAAATCTCATTTTCCCGGTTCACACCGGGTGGCGACTCCATTATTCTTCGGTTTAGTCCCATGTGGCTACTCTGTACTCCCGACTAGGCCACGAGCCTAGAACATCATGTGTCGCCCAGTTTCTGTGTTCCCACAGTACCATCCAAACGTTTAACATGCCTAGCATCCCCAAATCTTCAAGAATGAGAAACCCGATTTCTTTCATGTCTATATTTCATATGAAGTCTGTCCAACAGACTTTGATGGAACATTATTCAAAATAAGTATTGCATTGTCCAATTCGTATCCCCTGAAGGAAATTAGTAGCTCAATGCAACTCATTATTAACCTTACCATGTCTAACAAAGTTCAATTTCTCCGTTCAGACACACCACTCAATTGAGGTGTTCCGGGAGGAGTCCACTATGAAAGAATACCATACTCTTTCAAGTAATCGAGAAACTCATTGTTCAAGTATTTTCCACCACGGTCCAACCGTGATG
>SKCR01024114.1:0-33161 GCA_019454045.1 Zanthoxylum bungeanum
TGACTAATCATTCTAGGGTCATTACGTCTTTACCATATAGAAAGATAGATTATATTATAGAAACTGCATATATTATTCATAATAATAATGTTTTACAGAAGTATTCAACAGAAATACAACCGGGAATTGGCGCTTTGAGCACCAACCCCAACAAAATCTCCCACTTGCTCTAGTGCCAATATCGATTGTATCTAATACCCATCGACTCCACGTGTTTATCAAACAACTTCGGAGGTATGGCCCTCGTCAGCGGGTCTGCTACATTATCTTCACTCGGTACCTTGCACACGACAATATCCCCTCGCGACACGATCTTTCGAATGATGTGGTACTTGCGTTCCACATGCTTCGACTTCTGATGCGCCCTCGGTTCCTTTGCTTGTGCAATGGCTCCAGTATTATCACAGTATAACGGAATCACATTCTCGATACTTGGGACAACTCCCAATTCTGTGATAAAGTTCTTTATCCACACAGCCTCTTTTGCAGCTTCAGAAGCTGCAATATATTCCGCCTCAGTGGTGGAATCATCTGTCGATCCCTGTTTGGAACTCTTCCAACAAACTGCACCTCCGTTAAGGGTAAAGACAAATCCAGATGTAGACTTTCTATCATCGAGATCCGATTGAAAATCGGAGTCTGTATACCCATTAACCTGCAGCTCGTTTCCTCCATAAATAATCAACTTATCCTTAGTACCTTTAAGATACTTTAGGATATGTTTAATGGCCATCCAATGGTCATTACCTGGATTGGACTGATATCTGCTAGTTACACTAACAGCGAAACTGATATCAGGCCTCGTACATAACATGGCATACATTATGCTACCCAAACACGAACATAATGTTGGTTAGACATTCTAACCTTCCCATCTTCTGTTTGTGGACACATCTTCTTAGAAAGATGAATCCCATGTCTGAACGGTATGTTTGCTGTCTTACAGTTACCAAAACTATACCGTTCCAAGATCTTATCAATGTACGTTGATTGGGATAACCCAATCAGCCTCTTTTGTCTATCTCTATAGAGTTTTATCCCTAAAACATAGGAAGCTTCTCCCAGGTCCTTCATGGAGAAATTCTTACAGAGGTACGCTTTGACGCTTTGTAACATACCTAAATCATTCCCAATGATTAGGATGTCATCAACATATAGGACTAAAAATACGACCATGCTCCCACTGGCCTTCTGATACACACAGGATTCTTCCGAATTCTTGAGAAAACCAGACGATCTAATAATCTCATCGAATCGAAGATTCCAACTTCGTGAAGCTTGTTTAAGTCCATAAATGGACTTCTTAAGCTTACACACCATGCCGAGTTTTCACTGGACGCAAAACCTTCCAGCTGTTCCATATAGATTTCTTCATCAAGAAATCCATTTAGAAAAGCCGTTTTGACATCCATTTGCCAAATCTCGTAATCATGATACGCAGCTATAGAAAGCAAAATCCGAATAGACTTAAGCATTGCCACCGGGAAAAAGTTTCATCGTAGTCGACGCCAGGTCGCTGCGTGTAACCTTTTGCTACCAGTCGGGCCTTGTAAGTTTCAACCTTACCGTCAGGCCCGCGCTTCCTCTTGTAAACCCATTTACAACCGATAGGAACAATTCATTCGGGAAGCGGAATCAAGTCCCAAACTTGATTTTCATGTATTGAGTCTATCTCGGATTTCATGGCACTTTGCCATTTCACGGAGTCGATGTCCAATATCGATTCTCTATAGGTGAAAGGATCTGTCTCTTCAACTAAGAGAACATCCAGACTCTTTTCTTGTATCAAATACAAGCGTTCATGAGGTCTAGATACCCTTTCCGACCTACGGAGTGTGTGTGTTGAAGGTCCTTCATCTACTTGAACTTCAGGTTCCTCCGTTGGTTCGTTGTTTTCAGGTTGGACTTCATCAAGCTCAACCTGTCTATGATTACCACCTTCTCACAAAAATTCTACTTCTAGAAATTTTTCGAAGCAAGCTATGAACACATTTCGATGCTCGGTATCATAGAACAGATATCCCCTCGTATTCGAAGGATATCCAACAAACCTAAACTTTTGCCATCGAGGCGAAAGCTTATCTTGCTGAGTCACCCTGACATAGGCAGGACAACCCCAAACCTTAATATAATTAAGATTTGGTCTCCTACCGAACCATATCTGATACGGTGTCATAAGAACAGCCTTTGAAGGAATCTTATTCAAAAGATGTGCGGCTGTTAAGAGAGAGTAACCCCATAAGTAATAGGGCAAATCTGTGAAACTCAACATCGATCGGACCATATCCAATAAAGTCCGATTTCTCCTTTCAGATACACCATTGTGCTGTGGTGTACCTGGAGGAGTATATTGAGCGAGAATCCCATTCTCCTTCATATAATCCATGAACTCACCACTCATATATTCGCCGCCTCGATCTGATCGAAGGCATTTAATATATTTACCAGTTTGTTTTTCTAATTCATTTCGGAACTCTTTGAACTTTTCAAAGGTTTCCGATTTATGTCGCATCAAATACACATAACCGTACCGTGACAAATCATCGGTAAAAGTAACGAAGTAGGAATAACCACTGTGAGCAGTTTGACTTAGTGGACCACATACATCAGAATGTACGAGTTCCAGTAAGTTAGTGGCGCGGTGTCCAACACCAGAAAAAGGGGCTTTGGTCATCTTACCCAGAATACAGGATTCACAAGTTGGATAGGATTCAATGGTAAGATCTGATATCAAACCATTCCTAACCAATTGGGTAAGGCGTTTGACGCCAATGTGACCAAGTCTCATATGCCAAAGTTCAGTATTATTAATTACAGGTAAACTACGTTTATTAACTCCAGTACTTGATGAGCGGAAAATATATCAATATTTACCGCCCCTTTTACTTAATATTTTGTTTAGTTTCTCGGGTTTGATGAACGTTTTGATATGTTTTAGTTTATTTTGCAGATAAAATAATATTGGGACTTAATGAAATCATTTAGGACGAAATATCGGTCAAATAAGGGCAATTACTGGACTTGATATTTTAATTTTGGAGATTGGAAACTTGAAATGGCGTTTTGACGAAGTGCAGTTTTGGAAATTCCAGTTTTGCGCATCTGTCGTATTTTGGACATAACGTTTTACTCAGATATCGGATTGAGCTGATTCAAGTTCCAGATTAAAGACGACTCAAAGATCTACAACTTTGAAAGACAAAATAATTTCGAATTCTGAAGATTTCATGCCCGAAATTGATGAACCATCCAGAAGTGTGTAGTGTGTAATATTAAAGTCACTTTCAATCATTTTCAAAGCAAAAAATAAATAAATAAATAAATAAATAATAAAAATTATCAAATCATCACCAAACATGATAAGAGATTAGTGGAGCAATTAATAATGGATTTGGTGGAGCAATTAGTGGAGCAATTAATAATTGATTTGGTGGATGATTTGATGGAGGCAAAATTTTGCCTATAAATACCAAGCATTTCATTTGTAAAATTCATACTTTCTTCTAAGGAATTCCTTAAGAATACTAAGAAGATTGTATCTTGTTTGTTTATTTATAGCTTTCAGTAATTAATTTCCGCTTTCGCACTTTCTTTTCTTTACTTTTCAGTTTTTACTTTCCGCAATTTACTTTTAAGCACAGTACTTTTCTTTTCTTTAATTTTCAATTTTTACTTTTCAGTAATGAGGAGGTAACTCCCATTTGCTGGGGTAAAAGGTAAAACTTTTATGACTAATATTTAGATTAATCTCCCTTAATTATAATATATAAACTAGTTAAAACCTGACTTAACGAGGATACCGCCATATTGGTCGGTTGGTAATTATTTAAATTGGTTTTAACCTGACTAAACTGGATACCGCCTGATTGGTCGATTGGTAATTAATTATTAATTTGACTTAATCTGGATACCGCCTATATGGCTGGTTGGTAATTATCATGCAAAGTTAATATATTATATTAAGGGAGATATCTAAAATAGAAGTAATAAAAGCGGATCCTTTTACCTCAGCATTTTCTTTTATTGTACTTTTACTTTATTTACTTTTCAGCATTTAATTTTCAGTATTTAATTTCAGAATTTACTTTCAGCATTTTACTTTTCAGCAATTTACTTTTCAGCAATTTACTTTTCAGTATTTAATTTTTAGTATTTTACTTTATGTCTTTTATTTTATTTAAGTTTTTACTACCTGTAAATATGTGTCGTAACTAAACCAGTTATCTGGGGTTGTGATGAAATCCAATATCACCGGTTTATAAGGGGTTAAATTATAGGTTTATTTATTGAGTCTTAAACCTAATGCTTTTTATTAACTGGCCATTAATAAAATTGAACTGGTAAATCTAAAATGAACTAGACATAGGGATTTTAGGTTTAAGACCTTAGACTTAATAGCCCACGATCTTCCTTGAGGATAGATAACCCTTTAATAGATTTCCTTACAGGATAGGAATATACCTGTCGGGCGGGGGTAGCCATAATTGGAACTTAAACTTAATGAATCCAGATAATTTGGTTGACATAGACATATGGTTCAATTGGGTTAAACTGGATATTTGTGTCTGACCATCGACAGAGGCTTACACATAATTTAGTGTTCCAGGTTAATAAATCAATATATTACCCAACTTTAAGATAACCACTTCATCTTTAAAATGATATTGGAAGAAATCACAACCCTAGATAGTTTTTAATATTGAATTTTCTTAAAACCTATTTTCGACAATTTTATTTACTTGCTTTTAAATTTAGAATCGTCACCATTTCAAATCAATCAATCAACTTGTTAGATATTAGTAATCATTTGACCTCATAAAATTAATAGTTTAGATATTAAGTCCTCGTGGGATCGATATTTTTATACTACTTGAACGATACGTGCGCTTGCATTATACGTGTGTGTTTACGCCGGTCAGTACTTAATATATCTTTTGAAGTTTGCAATGTATAATGACCATGCTGGTTTGGACAACAAAGGATCTGAATATTATTACTATCATATAAATATAAAGAACTATTCTTAATATTAATACAAAAGCCTTCTGTATCCAATACAAAAAGTGATATAATATTAGCTACACATCCAGGTACCAAATGGCATTCATTTAACAAAAGTGTCCCATTCGGCAATGAGATCTCGCATACTCCCACTGCAACTACATCCAAAGAGTCTCCACTCCCGAACCGCAACTGCATCTCCCCGGGCTTCAGCCTCCTACTTTCCTTCAGCACCTGCAACGAATTGCAAATGTGAATGGGACAAGCAGAATCTAAAATCCAGTTGGATGTAACAGATTCACAAGCCAAAGATAAATCAATAACTGGAAAAATAAAAGTACCTGATGTAGATGCTCTGTCTCTCCTCAGCTGGGCGATGTAATCAGGACAGTTCCTTTTCCAATGCCCGACTTTGCCGCAGTGGTGGCATTTGTCTTCAGAAGCCCTTTTGGGCTTTGCAATCTTTGCCTGTTGTTGAGGACCAAAAGCCTTCTTCTTCTTCTTGCCTTTCTTGGTCTTTCCCTTGGACCATCTTTGGGAAGAAGCCGAAAGAGAAGTAGTTCTAGGAGGGCGAGTCGGTACTCCCTTCTTAAGGTCCTCTTTTGCCGTGAGCAACATCCTATGTAGCTCCTGGTAGGTACAGACAGTCCCGTGCATGTTGAAGTACATCACGAACTGGCGAAATGAAGCTGGTAGTGAACCAAGAATGACACTCCTTCCGAGAATGTCATTCAAGATGAGATTATGTTGCCTCAATTGATCGATCAAATCGATAATCTGAAGAACATGTGGGCTAACACTTTGCCCCTCATCCAGACGAGCATGGAACAGTTCCATGGCGACTTTGTGAACAATCACTTGTTCTTGGTTCTCAAACGATTATCTCAATCGCGTCATCATACTATAGGAATCTAGCATACCATAGTACTGTTGCTTGAGTTTCAGAGACAGTGAACTAAGGATGTATGATTTAACCCTTAAATCATCATCCTTCCAAGTTTCAAAAACTTGGCGTTCCTCCTCCGAAGCATCCGCACCCACTGCAAGGGGCAACGGACCCTCAAGAACATAACCCAGCTTTTCGGAATCAAGGACAATCCTCAAATCCAATTCCCAGTCTGCAAAGTTTTCAGCGCCTTTCAGTTTGTTCGCATCAAGCATACGCGCAAACTGATTTGTGGATTGTGCCGCCATCGCCAATCTATCATATAGATCACGAAAAATGGTTAGCAGAAATTAAGCAGTTTCATATAATATCAAAAGCATAAACTAGATAATGGATTTTTAATCTAATATGCCATTCCCACTAAATCATGCAATACTGTAATCCCAAAACAGAATACAAATATTTAATAATTAAATTAAATACTAATAGTGAAAAGTGGATCCCGTGAATATATTTCGGCTCACAGCAGAGGCACGGTCTCGCCTACGTATATTCATCAGGTAGACAACTCATTTGTCAATCATTCACTAATGACTCCTAAGTATCCGGTCCTGGCTGTTTCTCGTTGTCGCTGCAAAGGCAGGCCCACAAGGAGACGTACCAAGGTTAAACTCGTCAATGATAAACTCAAGTTACTTACGTAATCCTGACAGCTAGGGCACGTTCAGAATTCCGCTTTTACTTGAATTTACCTAGTATCTACTATACATACGGTATAAATAAATCTTTATCGGCTACATCCTCACAGCAGAGGCACGGTCTCGGATGTAGTCACAAAGAAGTATTCATAAACCGTATGACAAGACGGACCATATAACATACATCAAATACATAATTACATTCAAACCTTATTAATTAGGGATTTTCCGCTAAGTGTCATACACCCTAAATCTAACCTAGATCCTAATTAGCATGCATAAAGTCAAGAAAATATGATTAAACATTGATTCAATGAAGGCTAATCATTTTAAGTGGCCTAGAATCAGACTCGCTCTGATACCATTTTGTAGGGGTTTTTAGGGGGTGAATCCGGTAACGCAGCGGAAGCGGTGAAAATCTGATTTTCAGATTTCAAAAATTTCTCGGATTAATTAAATAAACATATTTATTTAACATTCCAATAATCAAATTATGAAAATAAATTCAATAAATCATATTTAAGTGAATTTACCGAAATACCCTTACTTTGTATTTTTGTCCATTTTAGTCCGAAATTGATCAAATCAATTTTGAATGATTCTAAATCATTTCTAATATGAACTTATGATGTTCAAAACATCAAAACACCAAAAGCACCAAAAACCCCCAAATTTCTTTACCAAAGCCGAGAGCCCCTCCAAGGAGCACAATTGTGCACTTTGTGATTTCATGCATCAAAACACATCAAGATGCAATCCAATGAACATGAAAATTTATATGCATCATGTACACACACAAATATACAACATATATGAAAAACCCCCAAATTTGGAATTGGTCATGAACCCTAATTGTTCAATTTCCACAAATTGGACAAATTAGACCAAATACATTAAATCAATTACTTCAATCATCATTCTTCCTTCCAATCCAAGTCTCAACACAATGAAACAACTCAAGATCAAATCTAGGTCATTTAAGAGTGGGTCAATAACTCTAGATTAGCAACATGGTTTCCAAAACCTTAAAAGAAAGCTTACAACTACAATAGTCACAACCTTCCTTCACAATACATGCTCAACACTTTCAATAAAAATTTCCATCATCAAAACACAAGAAATAAAGAAAAGAATAACTTAAGAACATCACAAGATGTTGCCTAGATCCTAAGGAACAATTTCCTTTCTAATAGTAAGTTTGAAAAACTTACAATATCCAAGCTTTTCTTTTGGTTTTTCCTTTTCTCCTTCACTTGTTTCCTTGGTTTCTTTCAATGGAGTTTTATGAAAAGTGTATTAGGTTAACCAAATGAAGATGAAATGAAAACAATATATACTTGTAATAATTTGCCCTTGGCCGAAAATCACAAGCATTTACCAAATTATTTTCATTTCAATTTCATTTCAAAAACATGTTATCAACTTGCATAAATATCTTAATACAACTTTATTAGATATTTATTTAAGTCAACAAAGGCAACTAATCATCATTTACTTAATATATCCTAATGTAAGATATTTATATTTTAATTAATTTAATCATTTAACAATTAAATAAATAATTAATTAATCAAATACAAATATATTAAATATATGTATAATATTTACATTAAATATTAAAAACATATATTCATTTAGGATATAAGTCAAATAACTCATTTTGACTATTAATTAATGTGTATTTAAATTAATCAAGTATTCAATGTAAATACACAATAATTAGGCAAATGGCTATCTAGTTCCTTTAGCACGTACCTTGTTTAGTAGCTCCAGAACTTCTAATCTCAAAGCCACACATTCCGCTGTCGTATGACCATAGTCCCTGTGGAATTCACACCACTTTCTAGTGTCATTTTTGGTCGAATTGTCCCTGGAACGTGGAGGCCACTTTACTTCTTTCCCCATCTTCTTAAGCATAGAGACCAGTTCCCCGGGAGAAATCGTAAAGTTGTAGTCCGGGAACCTGGGTTTGCTTGTTGGCAGCTCCTCCCTACTTTTGTATGACCTTTGTCGTCTGTCAATACTTTTGTAGAAAGGTCATCGTTCTCCTCTTGGTTGGTTCCTCAATTCCTTGTGAGAGTGGATATCCATATCGTGTCGCCTGGGAGCAGCAGGCTTTCGGTCCACTCGTGCATTCGTAACATCTTCCCTTATTTTATTTCTTTTATCTTCTTCCCACCTTATTTCTACCTGGGCCCGTGCCATGACCTGGTCCATGGTGTAACACCGGAACTTTGTCAATTTCTTGTAGAGCCCACTGTCATAAAGTAGTCCATTTCGGAAGGCTTCGACCGCTGTAGGCTGGTGGAGATCCGGGACAGTAATTCTTTCCCGGTTGAACCGGGCCACGTAGCTCCGTAATGACTCTCCCCTTCTCTGCTGTATAGAATTAAGGTCATCGGAAGTCTTTTCTAATTTGCATGAACTTGCAAAGTGTTGCACGAACTTGTCAGCCAGCTCTTGGTAGGACTCGATTGACCTGTAGGGTAGGTTAATGAACCAAGCAAGGGCAGATCCCGCCAGAGTCTCCCCAAAGCATCTACACATTCCAGCCTCCCACTGACTTGGGGACAAGCCGGTTGACATCATCTTGTACTTGTAATGTATTATGTGGTCGTCTGGATCGGCGGACCCATCATATGGCTTCATTTTGGGTGGGCTGAATTTCCGGGGCAATTCAACAGCAACAATTGACTCCACAAACGGGGTATCAGAAATTACTCCGGCCCTACTCTTCCTGACTGGCAGTCTTACCCCTGGTAGTCTCGACATTATTGTTTCCTTGAATTCAATCATTTCCCTTCTGATAGTGGTAGCGATTTGTTGGGATGGATCGTTGAGAGGGTTCGGGTCATGCGAAGTAGGCTGGTGATTGTTGTTTAGTCCATCCGACATAGGCGGGATTGTTGGGTTGCTTCGGTCGTCTGGATTGCTGGGTTGGCCTTGAGTGTTATGCTGGGGATTGGATGATAACTGCTTCAGTTTTTTTGTAGACTTTCGTTGGAGTTTCGCATCGTTAAATTCTCTTCTTCAAGGGCTTGCAGTCGTTCTTGGAGCATGGCAAGTTGTGCCATCAAGGGATCCGAGGTTTGTTCATTGCTTGAAGCCATTTCTGACTATTTTTTTAGTGTGTCTAACTTTTGCGAAATCCACTCGTTAGGCCCACGGTGGGCGCCAAATTATGGAGACTGATTTCGGTCGAGGTCCACAATCGAGAATGTGAGTTGAGGGGTGCGAGCGAACCTGCAAAACAAGAATAGAGCGAAAGAAGAGGTTACTGCCCACCGGTGTGGTGGAAGCCGTATGTACTCCGACGCTCAAGTTAGCCTAAAGATGAATGAGTTCAAGGTGAAAGGAATAAGGTCTATGGAGTACCTCAACCACAGATTGTTTGCCGTGAGGGCGGTGTATTGGAATAATGTATTGATGATAAAAGTAGTCTCAAGAAGATGATCCTGTAGGGGTTTTTAGGGGGTGAATCCGGTAACGCAGCGGAAGCGGTGAAAATCCAATTTTCAGATTTCAAAACTTTTTCTCGGATTAATAAATAAACATATTTATTTAACATTTCAATAATCAAATTATGAAAATAAATTCAATAAATCATATTTAAGTGAATTTACCGAAATACCCTTACTTTGTATTTTTGTCCATTTTAGTCCGAAATTGATCAAATCAATTTTGAATGATTCTAAATCATTTCTAAGATGAACTTATGATGTTCAAAACATCAAAACACCAAAAGCACCAAAATTCTTAAATTTCTTTACCAAAGCCGAGAGCCCCTCCAAGGAGCACAATTGTGCACTTTGTGATTTCATGCATCAAAACACATCAAGATGCAATCCAATGAACATGAAACTTTATATGCATCATATTCACACACAAATATACAACATATATGAAAACCCCCAAATTTGGAATTGGTCATGAACCCTAATTTTTCAATTTCCACAAATTGGACAAATTAGACCAAATACATTAAATCAATTACTTCAATCATCATTCTTCCTTCCAATCCAAGTCTCAACACAATGAAACAACTCAAGATCAAATCTAGGTCATTTAAGAGTGGGTCAATAACTCTAGATTAGCAACATGGTTTCCAAAAACCTTAAAAGAAAGCTTACAACTACAATAGTCACAACCTTCCTTCACAATACATGCTCAACACTTTCAATAAAAATTTCCATCATCAAAACACAAGAAATAAAGAAAAGAATAACTTAAGAACATCACAATATGTTGCCTAGATCCTAAGGAACAATTTCCTTTCTAATAGTAAGTTTGAAAAACTTACAATATCCAAGCTTTTCTTTTGGTTTTTCCTTTTCTCCTTCACTTGTTTCCTTGGTTTCTTTCAATGGAGTTTTATGAAAAGTGTATTAGGTTAACCAAATGAAGATGAAATGAAAACAATATATACTTGTAATAATTTGCCCTTGGCCGAAAATCACAAGCATTTACCAAATTATTTTCATTTCAATTTCAATTCAATAACATGTTATCAACTTGCATAAATATCTTAATACAACTTTATTAGATATTTATTTAAGTCAACAAAGGCAACTAATCATCATTTACTTAATATATCCTAATGTAAGATATTTATATTTTAATTAATTTAATCATTTAACAATTAAATAATTAATTAATTAATCAAATACAAATATATTAAATATATGTATAATATTTACATTAAATATTAAAAACATATATTCATTTAGGATATAAGTCAAATAACTCATTTTGACTATTAATTAATGTGTATTTAAATTAATCAAGTATTCAATGTAAATACACAATAATTAGGCAAATGGCTATCTAGTTCCTTTAGCACGTATCTTGCGTTTAACCTTTAAACGACTTTATAAATAATCAATATTATTTATTAATGTTGCTCTAGTGCTCTACGAGTATGTTTCATTATTGAGACTCTCTAGATTCATGTATATCCGTCACGAAATCAAATTTCGTGTCCATAATCTATCCACCCGTAGATTATGACGATCACGGATAATCTCGCTGAATCATACAGGTCGAGGTCATGGCAAATGTATAATTCCTCCGTCATAGGTATCCGGATAAAACCCAGAGATATAGATGTAAACGTCAAATCTCTATCGGGATTATCCAGTCGACTATTCTATTAGCAATCTCTAAAAGATTGTTTAGAACTAACTTCTAAACTTTACCACGGGCCCATGGTTTTATCTGATTGCTAATCATATGGACTACCTATGCTCTGATACACAGAACTGACGGATCCTATCTTGATACACATAAGACACCCTGAGGATCTATCTACACCCAACGAACAGGCGGAGGTCTGATCTAAATAGATCGGTGACGTGACTGCCGTCTAAGTGTAGAAGATGTCTCATGTGCCCACAATGGCATCTCAAGTCTAAGAATCACAAGTGCTACTCAACCCAAGAAGATTCTTATTGACGCTGGTGTACCATCTATTAAGAATCTTCGGTGAGTCGTTCAGTGTTTATCCGCTTTAAACACCTACACGTCTATACTAGTCTCCAAGACTTATGGTTCATTGAGAAACCATTGGAATCATATATTCCAGTATACGACATGTATCGGTCTCAACGGGTTTACTATACTGACCAATTAGTGTAAACCTTGACCAGGAACAGTCTGAGAATGACAACGTCATGATACATCTCAATGTCCGTTGCGACGCTTTTGCAACTGTATCATGACTAATCATTCTAGGGTCATTACGTCTTTACCATATAGAAAGATAGATTATATTATAGAAACTGCATATATTATTCATAATAATAATGTTTTACAGAAGTATTCAACAGAAATACAACCGGGAATTGGCGCTCTGAGCACCAACCCCAACAGATCCCGCCACTATTGCTTTGTCTTCTTATTTTATAGGTTCCCTGATGCGGGGTCCCTATTCTGCCCGTTGGAGTCCTCTTCAATGATGGTTTAATTCAGGTGATTTATGTCTGATAACTGACGATCGTATCTATCCCTCAAAACCGTCGACTTCATGGTGATGTTTATGAATTCAGATTCTCTTCTTGATTTTCGTAACTGGTGTCCGTTGGTTCTTTTTATGTTAACGAGTTCGGGCCCATGAGGCGGCCCGTGGAGTTTCCTTGTGTGACATTTTTGCTTATAGGCTAGATCTACTAATGGGCTCCAGGTTTAGGGGTTGGCCTTGAGGTAAATGTCGATTTTATCCCTGGGCCCAAATTTGGCCCGTACACCTCCATGGAAATTTATGAATGATCCGTTCATGTTTATGTCGTTGCTTACCCCTGGTCCATGTTCCCCTGGTAAAGATATGAATATTTACTTGATACCATTGATCGGGGAGTTACAAACATTATGGAATGTGGGTGTGCATACCTATGATGCAGTTTCTCAGCAGTATTTTCAGATGCATGCCACATTATTATGGACCATTAATGATTTTCCAGCTTATGGTTCATTATCTGGATGGAGCACTAGGGATACATGAGATGTCCAGTTTGTGCGGGTCAAATACCTTTGCAACGGTTACGGAATAAAATATGATACACAGGGCTTATGAGATTTATTGAGTTGAGTCATCCTTGGTGGAGAAGTAAATTATTCAACGGTCAATAAGAACCTCAGAGTATGCCCAGTCCATTTTCTGGATTCGACATACTTTGCCAACATCGACATCTCAGAGACAACACATCAGGGAAACATCCTAATAATAGAGATAAAAATTGAAAACGTCAACATGAAGAGTTGAATTGGACGAGAAAGAGTATTTTCTTTGAGTTAGAGTATTGGGGGAGTCTGAGTCTGCTACATAATTTGGATGTAATGCATATAGAAAAAACATATGCGAGAGTTTAGTGGGCACATTGTTCAATATTCCGGGTAAGACGAAAGACACTGTAAATGCTAGATTGGACCTACAAGATCTTAGAATTCGCTGTGAATTACATTTACAGGTCATTCCTCGAGGTCTTATTAAGCCACTTGCTAGTTACGTGCTAACTCAATCAGAGAGAAAATCATTATGTGATTGGCTGAAACTGGTTAAATTTCCTGATGATTATACATCGAATATTGGACGTTGGGTAAATGATGATACAATAACTGGGTTAAAGAGTCACGACTGTCATGTGCTTCTGGAGATTCTCCTTCTTGTTGGCATTCGACCTTATCTTCCACCGAATGTATGCGACGTCTACTTGATTTATGTCGCTTCTTCAAACAATTATGTCAGAGGACATTAACCACATCTGTTATTGACGAACTTGAGTGAGGAATCGTGATAATCCTATGTAAGCTGGAGCGAATATTGCCACCCATTTTTTTTGATGTGATGGTACATCTGGCCGTGCATTTACCATCCGAAGCTAGGAATGGAGGCCATGTCCATTACAGATAGATGTACCATAATGAGAGGTAATATACAATTTTAAATATAACATTCTTAAATTTAATTTTGTATTAAATTTATTAATAATGCAAATTTATTGTCATATATGAATGGCTTTGGGACATTACAAATAATATGTGAAAAACAAGGCGCGGCCTGAAGGGTCAATAGCAGAGGCTGTTTTAATAAGTGAGGCAATAACATTTTGTTCGATGTACATGCAAAATATTCAAACTCATTTTAATCGTCGGCCAAGAAACTATGATGGAGAGGCAAGTAATCAACAAGATATCACAGTGTTCCGTCAAAATTGCAGACCGTTTGGAGCATTAGGTGTCAAATTACTAACATTCGAGGAAGCTCAGCGTGCACATTGGTTTATATGGAGTAATTGCGATGAAGTGCAACCGTACTTAACGTAAGTCTTGTAGATGCATAAGTGTATTTTTATTGTCTTACATTAACGTAACTCATTTTTTTGTAGGCAACATATTACCATCCTACAATATGATAGTGACCACAACTTTGATGGAAGACACAAAAAAGAATTTCCTAAATGGTTTGAGGCAACTGTAAGCCCTAACATTGACTATTTATTTTTATCCTAACAGTAAATATTTAATGTTTGTTATATTAACACATAAATATTGTCATGTGTTAGATAAATAACCAAGTGTAAAATGGTCAACTGGACTCGTCCTCTTCGTTAGTTACATTGGAATATGGGCCTCAAAAGCAGGCTTACGAATACAGTGGATGCATTTGTGAATGGAGTTAGATTTCATACCGAGTAGCGAGATGTTTCACATGTCACGCATAATTATGGAATTATAGTCCCAGGAGAACACGACTCAGATATTGTTGTCTTCTATGGAGTGTTGTAATCAGTCATTGAGTTGATATACAGACCCAGACGACGTATAATGCTATTCGAATGCAAGTGGTTTGAAAAAAATGACAGAAAGATGAGAATTCAATTTAGTAATCATCTAATGTCAATTAATGTTCAACGTTATTGGTAAAAGAATGATCCATACATTTTTTATATCTGATCCAAAGCTAGGAAATGGATGGATAGTGGTAGAAAAGTTACAACATAGGGGCATTTGGGACACACATGAGAAAGATAGTGTTGAAATTTCAGATGAAACACAACAAGTATCTGACAACTTTGAAGTTCCTGAACATATATTTCATTTACCAAATATCCAAGTTACTGAAAATATCACGTTAAATCGAGAAAATACAGATGTTGAGATAATTTCGCATTCTCAAGTTAGCGTGGAAGCAGCAAATGAAGAAGAATTAGAAACTGAATAGAGTTCGAGTCCTTTCAGGAATCCTCATATACCGAAGATAATAGTGACTAATCTAGTTAGTATCTGATGTGATGGATGATTAATTTTTATTATTACCATGGATTGTGGTTGTGGTTGTTATTATTATTATTATCATGGATGGATGGATGGATGGTTGTTGTTGTTGTTATTATTATTATTATTATTATTATTAAGTCTAACATTTAGCGTCGAAAAAATTTAATCGACGCTAAAAGTCGATTTAAATTTCGATAAAAGTTAGACTTTTAGCGTCGATTTAAATTTCGACGCTAAATATTAGACTTTTAGCGTCGATTAAATTTTTTCTACGCTAAATGTTAAAAAATTAATTTTCCCTTAAAAATTACCCTAATTTTTTGTTAGCCGCCAATGTTTTAGCGTCGAACTGTTCGACGCTAAAACCAAAATATTTCGACGCTAAAGGGTTATTAAAATCCCTAATTTGGGATCCCCTCATTTTTCTCTACTTCAGCGAATTCATTCTTCTCCCCTCATCCTCAATCCCACTATTGTAACCTGAATTCATGACATCAATCCCACTATTTTAACTACCAAATTCCCTCATTTACCCCATATCTTGGTGAAGTACTTTAATCGGAAAAAGGAGACGAATAAAATAAAACCCCATAAATTTTCCCTCACCTAGCCCAGTCTGTCGCTGTTGGGTTTTTGGATTACGTTTTTTTTTTGTAATTTTAGTCAGCATCAGGGACAAAGGGTGGGTCAAGTGGTTCTCCGATTATTGATTAGTAAGGTAGGGCAATGGCCTTGAATGCTGGCAGCAAGTCATAAAGTCCAAGTTTGATTTCATGCAATGTAAGTCACCATTCCTCTTCCCCATAGTTCGAATTTCATGATGAATTTTTAATCTCTAAATTCTTCCATCAAGAACCCTAAAGTTCATTTTAGGCATTTGAGCTTGAATTGAGTTGCCAACATGCTTAATTAAGCATTTCATAGTAGCATTAACATAAGATATGTATAATTGTTGTGATTGCCCAATTTTCCCTAACGAATTCATGAAATTTTGTTGGGGGATTGATTTTGTATTTTTGGTCTTGATAGGTAATGATTTATGTTTGGGGTTGATGTTATGCCTTGATTTTTACTTGCTAAGAAATGAAAATTTTCAAAGTATGTGTAGACACTGCATTTTTGCATGAGCCCAATGATGAGCCTCGTATGAAGGCACTACCTGAAAAGTTACGGAAGTTGCGGGAAACGAAACCGGAATGAAAGAAAACCTCCAAAATTAGCACCTTGTCGGATTCGAACTCACTAGCCAGCCTCATATTCGCTTAGTCAGTTTCTGTTTCAAACCTCAGCCTAATTTCCAAGCTTTACTTTATGTCATTTACTTAATTTATGTCTTTAATATTCCTAGATATGTGTGGTAACTAAACCCCTTATCTAGGTTGTGATAAATTCCAATATCACCGTTTTATAAGTGGTTATTTTGTATTTTGGGTAATATATAGGTTTATTTATTGAGTCTTAAGCTTAATGCTTCTTGTTAATTGGCCATTAATAAGATTGATTTGGTAAACTTAAAATGAACTTGAAAAAGAGAATTTAGGTTTAGCCCTAGACTCATTAGCTCACTATCTCAACTTGGGGCAAGAGACTCTTAGGTAGATTTCCTTACAGGATAGGAATATACCTATCGGCGGGGGTAGCCATAATTGGAACTTAATCTTAATGAATTCAGATAACATGGTTAACAAATGAATATAGTTAATTGGGTTACTCTGGGTGTTTGCATCTGACCATCAGAAGAGGCTTTTGCATATTTTCGTGTTCCAGGTTAATAAACCGATATATTACACAAACATGAGGTAACCCCTTCATCTTTAAAAGATATTGAAAGAATTCACAACCCTAAATAGTTTTATAATATTGAATTTTCCTTTAATTTACTTTCACACTGTTTTATTTACTTGTTTTCAGACAAAAATCATCATCCAAACAACAATCAATCTATTAGATACTCGTAAACATTTAACGTCATAAATTAATAGCTAAGGTATTAAGTCATATTGGGATCGATATATTTTATACTACTTGAGCGATACCTGCGCTTGCGTTACATGAGTGATAAATGAATGTGCACTTAGTATATGGCGGTGGCAATCTTGGACTAATGGGGTACGTTCCAAGGGTCGTACATGAATGAGGTAGTCCAGTTCTGGGAATCATCCCAAAATATTTGGCAGAGGCGAATCTGATAGGACCATCAAATTGAGATAAATGCATCGTACCAAACTCTCAAACACACAGCAGCCCTGTAATTTTTTTTAGCAAGAGACCAAAACAACAGACCTGACCATCAGAAGTATTTTTGGATCCGAGTAACGCTTGAGGTACGATATGAGGGCCATTAAAACTTAAACTTTGTATCCAAAACCAACTATTTTGTTGATACCGCATATCCAGCTGGACATCTTGTGTGTCCAGTCGGACATACATCTCTCATATAGAACGTCTGACAATATAATGGCTATATTCGGCTTCAAGTTTCCAGTGGTATATAAGATGGAAACCCGGACGTAAATTCCATAGCCGAATCCAAATATATAGTAGTATGGTTTGCACTCAGGATACAACTCCATGTACCACCAAGAAAAATGATTCTTACAGTTTTACTCATGTTTACATTATTATTTAGTTTAATTTATGATTGCTATTTGATTTACTATTATAACTACTAATGTCTATTGTCCGCTTTGGTTATTGCCTCATCGCTGTAATATTGAATATGTAAATATTCGTGTTCATGAACCTGCGTTTCTGGTTACGCAGCAAAATCCAGCCAGACTTCCTGAAAGTCCAGTCGGACATTCGTTAAATCCGGCTAGCCATAAAATTAAATCCGGCCAGGACTCCGTGAGTCCAGGCCAGTGAAACATGCCTCTATATTCACCGAATGTATTTTGTTGTATCTTTTGACTGTTGTAAGACGTGTATTTCCTTTTATTACGATACTATTTATTGTTTGTATGATTGTATGCAATATATAATTTGTTCATGTGTGATTTATGTATTATAAGACATGTGAATGGTCCTTTGCGTCTGGATATTATACTGGCATAACTAATATACCATTATGAATTTAAACGGGTTTAAGGTCGACTTTGCGAGGGGTGTAGTACGGCCTTAAATCATTTCTAGTGTCTTATACTGGGTGGTGACTCATTTATTCTCGGTTAGTCCCTGTGGGATAATCCATACCCTCTACGAGTTGTGAGCTCAATAGTATCATGATCACTGACGTCATAGGCATAACGATAAACCTCACTTCGCTCCTACAAATGGCGACTTCACTAGGGATATAAAATCAATCTCGAAAAAATACATTGTAGTATCCATGGAAAAATTAAGTGAACTATGCCTTCATTCTTTTTGCATACCCCTCAAACCTGATGGCATCGCATATCGTTAAATCGTTTTCACTCAAAGCGATGGATCAATATGTGATGATACCCATCACCAATTGGCACATACCTTTGGGTATAAAAAATATGCTTTCAATGGACGTTCGAAACTTTGGGTGGGGAGACCTAGTTATGGACAATCCTTCGACAATGAGAGCCTAAGGCTAACCCGAAAGTAAGCACACATGTGAGCCGATAGTTATTTTCCCTTATGAATAAACCTCTCTACTGCTTATGTTTAGACCCTAATCGTTTGAAGTGGATTAACCCTCTTACCATAGGACATTGTTGGGCCTTTTCAACTTGGACAAGTTTGCATTCCAAGAGAATTAGGCTAACTACTTCGAAATGTCTATGGTCTAACTTGGGTGACAACATTTGATAGGAACCTTCTTGTGTTTGATTCCAAAAATACCCCTCCAAGTGTTCTCAGCCCTAAGAACCATGAATCTTGATTTCATAAGAACAGAATTCTTCCAAGATCAAGTCCATCCCTTAAAAAACCTTGCTCTTAAGAACATTTCTTTATTTCTTTGGAGAATCTTGAACAGCGATACAACACCACAACGCTTGCTACATTTTGATAAGATTTTACTCCGTAAAACTAAGGGAGAATCCACTCCCTCAAGATGATACCATCACGTCCACACACATGCATCACACAAGTCACTTTATTTTGTTAAAAATGGTTCTTAATTAATTACCAATTACAATGAATAATGCCTCTTTAAATAGGTGGCTAACCCTAATTCTATCCAAATATAATAAAATCCTAGTAAAATAAACCCAATAATATAAAAAATCATTCAAATTTTTGATCATGGGCTTTATAATTTAATTAAAGTTCAGCCCAACACTTAAACATAATTTAATCTCAAAAAACATAAAACATAAAAGTTGTATGAATAAAATTAGTTCGTATTTTGACTAATAAGGATTCCAAATTTTACTTTGACGTAAGCTACAAAGTTATAGATCTATGAGTCTGCATTCCAATGCAACGTAAATCACCAAAATCAGATATCTGATGAGAAAGTTACAACCGAAATAAGAATCATATGCCAATCCCGCCACTACTAATGCACCATTCAGAAATTAAGCCCAAAATCAATCAAGGCGGCCTATGCACGTCCAAGACTCATTCCATACATGCCTTATACATAATAAAGATTTCATATAAAGTCTCATGCATGGTCCAAGCTCCAGAATCCAGTGAATCTTTCAAATCCTCCAAAATGGCTCAAATATACCAATCTGACCAAGTCAATCCTCGATCTCATCGAGTACTTGCAAATTGATATATGATAACACCAATATGATCAATCGAGAAAATAATTTTTGGGCCAAAATTTGGGACCAGCTATGAGAACATCCGGCCTTCGGATGCGAATTATTGACTAGATCTCATCATGTACATACAAATTGATACATTATGGGTATCGCAACTCTTAATAGATCAAATGTTAAAGTAGTTTTAAAATCAGTGTGCGGCTGGAAAATTCTGATTGAAACAAATGCAAATCTAACCAGACTTTTACATGAAAACCGACTCTAATGAATTCAAAACGTCAAGAACTGAATTCTATATGCTATTATCATGCCCTAACACCATATTTGTTGAAGTTGGTGCTTGGAATGCTAATCCGAATAATATATTGTACATTATATTTTATTATTTATTGATAAAATAATTACATTTTCATTTGAACCTTATTAATTGTAATGTCATTATGCATATTAGTTTGATATATAAATATGCTGAGAATGACATTGACCTTAGAATAGTCATGTAATAATACTGGGCACTAGATAGTCTGACATTGGGATAATATTATTATTATAAAAATATTCTTAAAGTAAATATTTCTAGTCGTTGGTTTTGGAATACGGTCGAATTCCTATAACCTAGAATATTAGCACATGTCGTATATTGGAATTGGAGTTCCAATGGTTTAACCCGATGTACCATGAGCAATGAAAGCTCATATAGACACGTGAGTATTCGTTGGAGCGAATACTGAACGAATCACAGGTGATTCATAATTGTTGGAATAAACATAAACATTACCGTATATTATGACTATGATATTTGGTAAATGGACGTCAAGACTGCATTCTTGAATGACAATCTTGATGAGTGTATCTATATGGTACAACCAGAGGGTTTTATAGCCCAATGTCAAGAGTAAAAGGTTTGCAAGCTGCAAAGGTCCATTTATGGGCTTAAACAGGCATCTCGATCTTGGAATATAAGATTTGATACCACGATCAAGTCTTATGACTTTGAGCAGAATGTTGATGAGCCTTGTGTATACAAGTGCGTCATTGACGGGAATGTGGTTTTTCTTATTTTATACATCGATGATATTTTACTCATTGGGAATGATGTAAATATATTATCGGATGTGAAAACCTGGCTAGCTAACCAATTCCAAATGAAAGATTTGGGAGATGCCAGTTATGTTCTTGGGATTCAGATACTTTAGGTTCGCAAGAAATGACTGTTAGTTATGTCTCAGACATCCTATGTCCACAAGATCCTTGTGCGATTTGGGATGCAGAATTCCAAGAAAGGAAATCTGTCTTATCGGCATGAAATTCATTTGTCAAAGGAACAGTCTCCTAAGACACCTCAAGATGTTGATGAAATTATACATATCCCATATGCCTTAGCAGTTGGTAGTCTCATGTATGTTATGTTATGCACGAGACCTGATATTTGTTTTGCAGTCTGAATAGTCAGTAGGTTTCAGTCTAACCCATGATTGGATCATTGGGTGGCTGTGAAACAAATTCTCAAGTATCTTAAGAGAACGAGAGATTATATGTTTGTATATTCCAATGAGGATATGATCTAAATGGGATACACAGACTCTGATTTTC
The DNA here is from genome assembly GCA_019454045.1 of Zanthoxylum bungeanum. Lineage (NCBI taxonomy): Eukaryota > Viridiplantae > Streptophyta > Magnoliopsida > Sapindales > Rutaceae > Zanthoxylum > Zanthoxylum bungeanum. The sequence goes on from SKCR01024114.1 coordinate 21,636, forward strand.
AGACATATGTCGATTCTAGGAAATCAACATATGGATTAGTGTTTACCCTATGTGGTGGGCTATAGTATGGCAGAGTATAAAGCAATCTTGCATTGATGGCTCCACCATGGAGGCTGAATATGTAGCAGGTTGTGAAGCAGCTAAGGAATCAGTATGGCTTCGTAAATTCTTGGGAGATCTGGAAGTTGTTCCAGATATGGATAAATCACTCACACTTTATTGCGATAATAGTGGTGCAGTGGAAAATTCAAAAGAACTAAGAAGCCACAAGAGGGGAAATCATATAGAGAGGAAATATCATCTCATCGGGGAGATAGTGCAGAGATGAGACGTTACTGTCACAAAGATTGCATCCGCAGAGAACCTGGCTGATCCGTTTACAAAGACCTTGTCGGCTAAAGTGTTTGAAGGTCACCTAGATGGTCTAGGATTACGTGACATGTCCCATTTGCTCTAGTGCAAGTGGGAGATTATTGGGATATATGGCATAGAGCTTCATATAATGTAAACTGTCTTATATGTTTTGAAATAAAATGATGCATTATTCATTTATCAAAGTGTTTATTAAAATTTCGCATATTATAAATTATCTTGATTATTCTAGATTACTTATGTGCCTTTAGACTTAGTGTATGAGTGTCATACACGATATGATTTAAGTCTAAAGTTAGTAATCTTAAATAGTCCATAGAGAGCAAACAAAATGGGTACTTTGTTTGTGGTTTACCTATAGTTGCGGTCCATTCTATATTTGTATGGCGACCTTGATCCGGGATCGTCCATGTAGAGACATGATAATGAAGGTACCTTGTATGATGTGATCATATAGTACTGGACCCAGATGGAAGTGCCATTCTTATAATATCTGTTAAACAAAGAAAGTCATTTTGATATACTAGATGGTCATATATGGATTGATCTTAATCCTGAGTGTACTACGAACTCCTGCGTGGCAGGCTATGTTCTTTGATTTACAAAGGTGAGGTTAGTGTAGCAGTCTCGACCAATAGATACGTACTTTGGGGGCATAGTCTGTTGTGTAGCTGGGAACGTTTTACATAGATATGGAGTTCACTCCTTCTTGCGAGAAGTAGAAGAGTATCTTCCTTAAGGGTTGATTCGGTACTTGAACGGTTAAAGCACTCAAGTTTTTCTATTACGAATAGAAAGATTAAAATTCATAATGGTTAGGAATAAATCGTTCATTAGAGAATCAATGGTACTTAGGGTATAAATAATTAGAGGGTATAACAGACATTATGACCCAGCTCTAATTACGATATACTCGTGAATGGTCAATTCATATGTAATGACTATATCGATGGACACCGATTTGGTTCGGCTTAATATACCATCTGCGGCAACGAGAGTGCAACTTTGGGTTTTTAGTGGAATAACCCGGAGTTAATAATTTGAAATATTTAATTAAGAGCTTAATTAATATTTTGAGATTATTGGAGCTCGGAACCGTAAGTCCATTTGGTCCATGTACTAGCTCGATATACTATAGCGGATTTAGTATAATTGGATGGTCCAATTATATACTCACAAATGTATAAATATTATTAATATGATTAATAATATTATTTTGTTACACTTGAAACTTTATATTAAAAGTTAATATATAGTTTTTATTAAATATATGATATTAAAAACATGATATTTAATTATATTAGATATAATTAAATGAAAGGTTAAGTTAATAATTTCTAAATTTTGGGTTTTGGAAACCCTTGGATTTAATTTAGAAGTTACAAATTTTTAATAGGCATTTAACCTTTTTTTGTAACATCTTTTCCATTAAGGAAAGTAAATATTGATGTTACAATTTTTTTTTTGATTTCACACATGTGTTGGCCGAAATTCATATGGAGGGGATGAGAAGGGTTTGTTAATTTTGGAAATTAATAACCCTAAGTATAAAAGAAAATTTGATTTTTTCTTTTTGCCTAATTGTAGGCACTGCATTTTTGCATATAAGTCCCTATGATGAGTCTCATTTGGAGACACTACCTTTTAAGTCACGGAAGTCACGGGAAACGGACGTCGGAAGGGGAAATTCAGAATAAGTATGTCATCGAATTCATTTCACAAGTTCACTGTTTTCGTTCGTGCTGCGTTCGTTACCACGTTCGAACGTCAAGCAGATTGCGGGCGTTTGTGTAGAGTTCGAATCGGCGTTCGAACGGTGTCGGTATTTCTGGTTTTGCTGCTAGCCTCACACCAAAGCCCAATTAGCCCACCAAAGCCCATAAAACTCATCCTAATTAATAAAACACATATTTAACACATGAAAAAATTAAATAAAATCTAAAAATCATATACCAATTTAAAATAAAATCATGCCTAATTAAAATCAATCAAAAATATTATATTCCTAACTAAACAAATTGTATGCCAAATCAAAACAAATTAAATATATGAACTTCCTATTGAGCATAATTTTTTCCCCCAATCAATCTTTGGTTTTCCTTACAAAACACCAAATCATATCCTCCTTTAATGCACCAAATCCCTTCCTTGTCAAGCAAGGATTCACCCATCCCCTTTGTCTATAAAGGAGACCCAAAACCAAGACACTCCCTCCTCTCTCTCATGCATACACAAAGAATAACAAGAAAGAAAAATTTCTCTTCTTCTCCTCTCTATTGCCGAGCATATCACCCAAAAATCCCTTCCATTGCCATAAAATCACAACCCAAAACACCATCTCCATTGTCGCACAAACCACCATCGAAACACTCCCCCGAACAGTAAGCTAAACTACCGAAAATCACAGCATCATATTACCAAAAAACACCTAAAACAGTAACAAAAAAAAACTACCGAAACTCACCCATAAACATCAGCCCTTTAACCATAGAAAACAGTAACCTAAAACACTAAAAACCGTGACCAAAAAATAGCAGCAAATCAGCAGCAAAACAGCAGCGAAACGGAGCGAAAACGGTAGCTTGAGCATCGAAACAGCGAGAGAAAACATCGAACCACTAGGGATAGAGAATCGACCCCGAAATGATGTCTTGTAATATTATGATTTGTGCTTTAATTAACTGTGTCTACTGTGGGTTAAAATGGGTTTAATCAAAGGCATTTTTTTAAGGCCGGGTAATGGTTTGGTGTCATCCTTCATTCACTACCTTTGTATAAGGAAAAGCTGTGAAGGCACCTAGATAATCATCTACTTGTAGCCTATTGTGATAGACTAATTTGGAGGACTCGTTGTTTATTCATGTCACCAAGCGATAAGAGCCTAAGAGGCTTGGGTTTTTAAGAGAGTTCGCTCCGCCCTCCCTCTGGGGAATCTACAATGGGAAATCCATTTGACAGTCAGTCACACACCATAACTCGTTGGCACATACCGTAAGGTATAAAAAAGGTGCGGTCACTTGGTCGCTCGAACCCTTGAGTGGGGAGACCTAGTTGTGGGCAATCCTTCGCCAGCGAGTGTCTTTGTCTACACTCCTGCAAACCCACACGTAGACCGGAGTCGTATGGCCTATAGTAACTATTTCCTTGTGCTTGTGGACCATCCTCATTTGGATGCAGTTGGACTTCTTGTCAAAAATGCGAACTTGTTGGGCCATTTAAACTGGGACGAGTTCGTATCCTATGACAATTGGGCCAAAAGCTTCTGAAATGTTGATGGGCCACTATGTAGAAATTATTTTTGTATGCTTGTGTTTGGGAACATTGTCGTTTGGATCCATTCGGACCTTTTGTCATGAGGTATGGGCTTGTTGGGCCATTTAAACTGGGACAAGAACGTATCTTATGATGATTGGGCCAAAAGCTTCTAAAACACCAATGGGCCATTATATGTTTGTGTTTAGGAACATTATCATTTGGATACGGTTGGACTTCTTGCCATAAGATGTGAACTTGTTGGGCCATTTAAACTGGGACGAGTTCGCTCCTATGACAGTTAGCCCAAAAGCTTCTATAATGATGATGGGCTGATTTGTGTGAAAATTTTAATGAATTGATATATTCCTTGTATCGCATGCATCTCATTCATCTCATGTATACATATATCCTGTTAACACCCTCTATGTCTATAAAAGAAATCATAGATTCCTGTTGGGTTAGGAAAGAGGGAAGACTCACTAAAAGACCGGTAACAGATATGAGTACATCCGATAATGAGGTATCCCTGATAGATCAGTTGGAAAACGGCCTCGCCAAAATTACTGAACAGTTGCAAGCCTTGACTACTGTTGTGGCTGGGGGGAATTATAAGAATGTGAGGCATGAGGAGCCTCCGAATGGGTTGGGGGATGATATCCCCGTTTCTGATGACGACATGGCAGAGTATGCAACAGGCAGAGTGATTGTGTCTCAGGCAGAATTTCAGAAGCTTCGGGATCAGGTTGAAACAGTTACCCACAAAATGAGGGGTAAACATGAAGAGTTGTTAGATTATGAGGCAATGACCTTCGAAGAAAAGTTTCCAGCTCAGTTCAAGATGCTGGATATGGATAAGTTCAACGGAAATGGGGATCCGAGGGTCCATCTCCGTCAGCATGTTTCAGTGATGAGTTCAATGGGTTTATCCAAGCGTCAAGTGCAGAAAATGTTTGGGATTTCACTTGAGGGAGCGCCGATAGTTTGGTATCACAGCTTTGAGAAGAAGGTTAGAGAAGATTGGAGAGAACTGGCTGATGCTTTTCTGAAGCAATATGTTACATATATGGAAATTGATTTGTCACTCCGTGATTTGGAGAACACTAAGCAGAAGCCGGAGGAAAGCTTCAAGGAGTATGTAGACCGCTGGAGAAGCCAGCTTCTGAAAATGTAGACTCGGCCCTCTGAGAAGGACCAGATTAAAATGATCATCAAGGGCACCAAGCCCTCGATTTATGGCAAGCTGAGGAGGATGACCTCCATGATTGCTGATTTTCGACAGTTGAGAGAAACTGTCATGGATATTGAAGAAGAAGAGGCAGAAAACAGGAAGTTTTATGGCCTAAGTAGGAGGCCTATTGGGGGAACATCAGGTACCAAACCTGTTTCTGCGGAGATTGTTGCCATCCGAAATCGGAGATTCTCCAACTTAGGGAGACCCTTGTCTAAAGTGCTGGAGAAATTAAAAAGACAAGGACTTCTGAAACCCCTGGAGACCAAACCACTGCCCAACCCTCCGCCACCACATCTCAACCTGAGCCAATACTGTCACTTCCACCAACAGAAAGGCCATGACACTGACAATTGTGCCCGCCTCCTCCATGAAATCCAGGATCTTATAGACTCCAAAAAGATACCCGACCCTGAAACAGATGCCCCAACACACACCAAAATCCCCTACCAAATTACCACTATGTCCCCCCACCGACCTATATGATAAACTATGGCCTACCCGAAAGCCTTGTCCTCAAATGCTTTGACCACCAAGCCTATTACCTTGGAATTTGGGATAGTAACAGTGAAGATGAGACAGAATGGGGGAAGAATTTATGGGAAGACTTCTCCAGTAGTGATGAAGAAGAAGTGAGGGGGATGACACGCATTGGGCGTTTCTACAATGATATGACTGAGAAGGGTAAATGAGTGTTATCAGAGGGTAGAGAAGTGGCTGAGAATACAGAAAATGCCGATGAAGATGTAGTGTTGCAGCTGTTGAGGAAAACCCGAGCACAAGTGAGTATCTGGGATTTGTTGTGTGCATCTCAGAAGCACATGCGGGCCATGGTTGAGGCCTTAAGCAAGATAGTGGTGACGGAGGATGCCAACCCTGCAATGTTTGTTGGGTCAGTGCAAAAGGAGGCTTTGCAGGCAATCACTTTTTCTGAGGAAGAACTCCCAGCTGAGGGGAGAAATCATAATAGACCTTTGTTTATCAGAGCTGAAGTGATGGGTAAAAAGTCCTCTTGTGTGATGGTGGATGATGGCTCATCCATTAATGTATGCCCGTCGAAGATTTTGGCCAAGATGGGTATAAAAACAACATATTTGGATCCCTCTAGTATGACTATCAAGGCTTATGATGACAGTAAGCGAGGAGTTGAGGGTACATTTGTAGCAGCGGTCATGGTTAGTCCTATTGAGGACGAAGTTGAGTTCACAGTGCTGGATATCCCAGCCACTTTTGCCTTATTGTTGGGAAGGCCTTGGTTTCATAAGCTTGGGGGTGTGCCCTCCACTCTACATTAGATGATTAAGTTCCTTTATGGGGGAGAGATTGTCACCATCCGAGCTGAGGTAGACAATGTTGTGGCTGCTTTGGAAATACAACCTTTCACGAGGTTCCAAATGTCAGCAACTTTTGAGGAATGGGTGGATCCTAAGGTGGCTAGGATCATGGGAAAAATGAAGTTCGAGCCGGGTGAGGGTTCAAAACTGCCAGACTTTAGAGGACAGACTACTCGTATGGGTTTGAGGTACAAATCTGACGAAGAAAAGCCGAAGGTTAAAAAGAAAGGGTTGAAATTGATGGAATGCTTTGTGAAGGCTTCGGGGTATCAAAGTGAGCCCGAACCAATAGAAGTTAATGGGATTGTGGTGCCTGGATTTGAGATCTTCCAGGATATGTTGGGTGAGAAGCAGCTGACCGAAGAAGTTGTGGAGTAGGAGAATTGGGAAGAAGAATTGATGAAGTTGGAGAGCCTGACTCTCGAAGAGGATAAGAAGTTTGAGAAAAACCTGGTTGCGGAGGATGAAATGTCTGCCGATGATGAAGACATTTATCTTCCTGATTTATTTGAGTGTACTCCCGCATTTATTAGCAATAAAGACAATCATTTTGCTTATTTGCCTGAGTCTTTTTCCTCTAACTTGCATGGCTTGAGTATATTTGATATCAGCTCCACCAGAACGAATGCATTTAACTTGGGCACGCCTGAGAATCCTAAGGAAATTCTGATTGCAAGTGAAGTTACCACTGAAGAGCGGGAGAAATTAGAAGAAGTATTGGTCAGATATGCCAAAGTGTTTGCTTGGTCCTATGAGGACATGCCCGGGGTAGACAAAAGCATTGCCCAGCACACAATACCAACTTATCCGAATATGAAGCCAGTGAAACAGAAAGTTCGACGGATGAGACCTGAGTGGGCCGAGAAGGTCAGAGAAGAGGTTAAGAAACAGATAGATGTGGGTTCCTGGAAGTGGTAAAGTATCCAGAATGGTTGACAAATATTGTGCCGGTGCCGAAGAAAGACGGGAAAAATCAGAATGTGTGTGGATTACAGAGATCTCAACAAGGCTTGTCCGAAAGATGATTTTCCTCTACCTCATATTGATGTACTAGTTGATAGTGCATCTTTATCTGCCATGTATTCATTCACAGATGGGTTTTCAGGGTACAATCAGGTTCTTATGGCTGAGGAAGACAAGCACAAAACTGCCTTCGTCACAGAATGAGGTACTTATTGTTACAAGGTAATGCCGTTTGGGCTCAAAAATGCAGTGCCTACACTAATCTCTCATTCTTGAACCCTAGCCACATTTCATCTTCTTCTTCATTCTCTCAAAAGTTGAGAAATACAAAAAACAAAATAGAAGAAGACAAAAAAAACAAAACACAAGTGTGATTTAATCTCTAAATAGTTTAGGAATTAATATTGTGAGTCTTGCCCACACAAGTTTATGTTGGTAACGAGATATAGTTCAGAAGATTTTGTGGTGTCGAACAAATAATCATCTTCATCTTATTCTTGTATGTACTCGGTAGTGAGGCTTTATTTTGCTCACTGCCGCCACTTTACTTGGTGAAACAGAATTCAGTTTGGTTTCGTTTTAATCCAATTTTTTTGGGGAATATTTTGTGGTGTTTTGGGGATGTGTTGGGGCTGTTTTCAAGTGAAAAATCAGAACTGAAACACAACCTCGGTCCACGCATTTCAGGGGCTGTTTTGGTAGTGCACTGGGAGCGAATCGGGTCCAAAACAGTCCAGTTTTTATGCGGCTATTCAGGGTTATTCGGGGACTATTCCGGGGCTGTTTTGGGGCTGGAATTTTGTCTAAAACAGAAGCAAAATTTCATTGGTGGTGCTGGTCATATTCAGCCACTCAAATGGAAGGGTAGAAAATTTTTTCAAGTCCGATCCGTGTGCCTAAGCCGCTTCCACTGCCCAAGGAAAGTGTGTCCTACACTATCATGCTCCCACTAACTTTCTTATAAATACACGGTTCTTCATCGTTCTTGATGAATCCAGATAATCTAATTATCTCATCAAAATAATGATTCCAGCTCCGGGATGTCTATTTAAGTCCATAAATAGACTTTTGGAGCTTACAAACCAAGTTTGAAGTCTCATTGGTTACGAAACCCTCTAGTTGTTCCATATAGATATCCTCATCGATGAATCCATTTAGGAAAGCGGTTTTCACATCCACATGTCATATCTCATAGTCATGATATGCAGCAATGGCTAAAAGAATCCTTATGGATTTTAGCATGGCTATTTGTGAAAAAGTTTCTTCATAGTCAATCTCGGGATGTTGAGTGTAACCTTTCGCTACCAGTCGGGCTTTAAAAGTTTCCATATTTCACTCGGGCCCTCGCTTCCTTTTATAAACCCATTTACAACCAATAGGTTTAATTCATTCAGGAAGTTCAACTAAGTCCCAGACTTGATTGTCATGCATATAATCAATTTCAGATTTCATGGCTTCTTGCCATTTTCCCAAATCGATATCCAATATCGCTTCTTTATACGTAGTCAGATCCGTTTCCTTCAAGAGGAGAACATCAAGGCTCGTATCAGACGTTAAAATAGTCTCTCAGAAGGCCTTGATATTATGTTCGACTTACGTAGAGCCTGTGTTGTAGATCCTGCACCTAGTTGGATCTCTGGTTCCATCTCAGGTTCCTCAATGTTGAGATTAAACTCATCCAGTTCAATCTTTTTATATTCTCACTTTCTCTCAAAAATTTAATTTTCAAGAAAAGTGGCAAAACAAGTAACAAATACATTTCGTTGGTGGTGCCAGGAATAACCAAAAAGTGATGAGAAGTATGCGACATTTCCCATCTCGATCCCGACTCATCGTTTTTTTCACGGGTTAAACCACCCGCCAAATCGAAGGACTATGAGAGTATTACAAGATAGTAGTGACAGTTTTTTTGATCCGTTCTCAATTGCATATAAAAATATGAAGAAAGAAATAGTGAATAGTAACTTTTGTATGAACAGTAGTTTTGATTGGAATTCTATCGATTCCTACGTGTTCGTGGGAGCGTTGGGAGTTTGTATATGCCATCGGAATCTCGGTAAGATCTCCCGGTAAAAACTCGATATTTTCATGTTTCTCATTTATATCCTGATGCTTCTAGTAGTGTCGTAGGGTAACGTATTGACTTGTATTGAATTGTATAAGTTAGAATGTATTGAATTTGTGTTATTGGTAGAATTCGGGTGAAATCGGAATGAATTGGATCGATCCGGTAGGATTAACGAGTTTTTGGTAAAACCGAATTTCACGTGTGTCTGTGTTTGGATGAACATAATAATAGATATTAGTTAACTATGACGATATGATAATGTTTGGATAAATCTAGAAAGTTTCAGAGGGTCCAGAATCCTTTCATAGTGTTATCGGAAGTTTCTGCTAAAGATTTTTCGAAAATAAGTAAACCAAGAATTTCAATTATCTGATGGTCCTGGAATGATATGTTATGATGTATTAGATGTATTTATTTTATTTTGGGAGGAATAAGATAGATTCGAAAGGTTCTGGATCCGTTAGTAACGATTTTAGACTTTTCGATGGATTTTCGGGTTTTAGGTCGGAATATGAATTTGATGCGATAAATTTGTTAAGTTAGATATTTTGAGTATAATGAAACTAAAAATATTAGAATCAGACTTGATTTGGGTGTTCTAGGAAGATCCAGAAGTTTGTATTATTGAGTTGAGAATTTTACATATCAATGGTTCTAATTATTTCTATTGTTTATTTTGACTAGGATGAGAAGTGATCGCGAGACGAGGTAAGTATTTCATGCGATGTATACCAACATGTTGGTTATTGTTTGTACGTAGGAAAAATGTGTGTAAATATATATATGTGTGTGTGTGCGCGCGCGCGTGTGTAAGTATATGTAATTGTATAAAAATACGTAGAGTTTGAGTTGACTAAACCACCATGGGATTGGGTTGGTTAAAGCCACGGGTTTGGGTGGTTTGGTTCAACCGTATATAATTTTATATTATGGATATATATATATATATATATATATATATTGAGCTAGTAGTATGTCATTGATATTATGTGATATAGTGATAATATTTTCCAATGTATGAGTCATTTGATAATGTTTGATGACTATGAAATGTGATTTGTGATGTATCATCCCTGTAGGCTTCTTGTCAAATGATGACAGATAAATATGTGTTTTGTGATATACCTGACATATGAATGAATGCCTTTAAATGTGTGTCTTTTATAATAAGTGATCTGCATGTGATTTTTGAAAAGTTTCCAAACAAAAAACAAAAAATATTTTGACTCCGCTTTTTATGTGAAATGATATCGCCACATTGTACATCCTATGCTTTATGAGGCTCTGCCCATGTAACACTCCGCTGTAGATTATAGAATCACATAATGATTTGATCATTTGAATAAATGATTGAATTTTTGGGTATGTGACCCAATTGTATGGTAAAAATAGGCTAGGGTTCGTAATATTTAAAAGAATGTACTTTAAAAATGTCAAAGTAGATTTGAAATTTTTTTAATAAATTATGCACAAAAAAATAAAAAAAAATTCAGTACAAGAATCGTAAAAAATGAAGTTAAAATTAAATAATTATGAAATTTTGAAGATTAAATTGGTTGGGAATAACATCAGGTACACTAGCAGATATCATAAATATTGTGCTAATAACTATATAATTAAATTAAATATCATAGGTTAAATAACAAATAGTCATATATTCATCAGTATAAAAAGATAGTAGGGTTCACGTAGTATTACGAAACCTTGAAATAAAGAAAGACAATGTCAAGTCGTAGGAGAAAAATCACTTGAAAATTAAAAAAAAATGAACCCACACCATCACTATTCACTACACATATGACCGACAGCTCCGGCCACCAATCACGATGCCGCGTACACCAACGGAAATTTTACGGCAAATGGGACTCAACCGAATCGTTGGGGACACGAACGATGGCTGTTTGGGTCGTCAATGAAGGAGACAACATGCAGCATGTCGGGACCTTTCGACCTCAATCCAGCATTTCACGAAAGTGGCAGCAGCAGACACATGTTTGAACCGACTTTGCTTGTCGCGCACTCCATTTCGGCAATGGTGGTATCGGTCACCTTCAACTGCATGGAGGAGACCCGGCTGCGCAACCCGTGGGTGTCAGTGACCCGCAAGTATGCTCAGAAGGAAGGGAGTAAGTCTGTTGACCAGCTCCAACCTAATTCAAAAAAATAATAAATAATAATAATAAATAATAATAATAATAATAATAATAATAATAAAAAAATTATGCAATAATGATAATAAATAAAAATAAATTATTAGGTAATAATAATGGTTAATTATATATTTGGATATATGTAGAAATACGCAC